>RJWH01005021.1:0-88062 GCA_004363575.1 Solenodon paradoxus | reverse complement strand
TTAGGGATGGTGTAGGCAGGCAGCTGAATGGATCCCTGCTCCCAAAGACAAAAATATATCCCAAGTCTCAGTGTCTCAGTTTGTAAATTGGGGAACAATAACGCCTACTTCAAAGAGTTGTTCTGAGGAAAGCTCAAATGAGATGGATGTCACATTCTGCAAGCGATGGACTCTTACCAAAGTTCTGGCTGACTTGGTCATCATGCTACCCACCCCTGAAAAGTTCTTTTTGCCTGAACAAGGTTTCAGGTTTGACTAGCTAGTTGAACAGCTTACAGTAACTGACTTTCTGATCTTGCTTTTGTCTAGATAAATTTCATCTAATACAGTGGCTATAATAAAATATTTTTAAATGAGAAATTAAAGGATACCTTTAAATTATAAATGAGAAAGATCACAGGCTTTCCAAAGCAAATTAAAGGTTTTTTCTAATATTATCTATTTTTCTTAGGTCTTTAAAAATTGTGTTTAATAGCAACACATTTCAAGGATGTTAAAACCAAGACCAAACTCACAGCACCATAAAATGCAGCTGAATTAAAGAAGCAGTATCAATCTCAGCTTACTCTCCAATGCGGGTGTGCCCATTAAATACGTACAGGTTCAACAGAATGTGCTGTGTGGCACAAATATAAAAGAGGCCTTCTTTCAACTAAGGCAAAGAAGGCATTTCAAAGACGTGAACTTTGCATGAACTCTCATCTCTCGTGTGAGAATAGAGCAGAAGTACTTCTGGGAACTCAACTAGTGAGCAGGCACAGGGGAAAAAGAGGGCCAAGTGCACACTCAGGCAGTGAACTTCTTGTAGTTTAAATCTCACAAATCTCAGCTACCATGCTCCTATTTTAAAGATACCCACACTCCTAGTCTGCCAGTGAGTCCCACAGTTTGGATTAAGACATTGACATCTCCATTAAAGACAAATATAGACTCATCTAAGGAAAACACATGAAGCCACTGATAACTAAGTGTAGATTAATTTACCATGGCAGGAGGTGGAAAGCAGAGCTCTGAAGGACAGGATACTGCATAGGTGAGTGCAATGGGGAAAAAACTAAAGAGGGAGAAGAAAGTATGAATCACTGTCTAAGTCTCCATGGAAGACTTGAGCTTTAAAGGTAATGGACACCAAGGAAGGTGGTTCCTAAAAAAAAAAAAAAAAAAAGAAAAGAAAAGAAAAGAAAACCCCAAAGAGAAGCTTCACTGACTTCACAATTGTTTCCCAGCATTCCTCCCATGTTGCCTGTGGGAACTGTGCTGAATGCTGCAATACCCATAAAATGATAGCATATGAGGTAGAGTGAAACCATATTTATAAATCTGTAATTCTTTAAGTATAGTTTTAACAGGTATGAATAACTAGAAGAGTAATTATTCTAAAGTTAAACCTTTTTGATAAATATGTATGTCTAAACTTGACATCTCACTAAACTTTAATTTCTTGTTTTTAAGTTAATAGTCTCTAGAAGCCTACAGCCAATGGTAAATAAAGTCCCCACCAGTCCCCAACCCCAGCTATACCCAGTTTATCAAAACATACACATCATCACTGTATCTACCACTCACACGCTGCAGAATAAGAATTAAACTGGTGTGAATGAACTATCCATAAAAAAAAATCATACCAAATATTGGTAGAAGCAAATAATATAACTACATATTCCAAGAAACAACAAACCCCTAAAAGACCATTTAATGCATTACTAATTCTGAGGCTACTTTATAATCATCCAATAAAGAAAGTATCTCATAGAATTGCTCTGGACCCTAATGGAAAAAGGAGCAGGGCCACTAAGGTGTTGATATTGTACATGTTCAAGAAATAAGGGTCATCACTTTGTGTCTGTCCATGGCAATATGAAATGTCTCCAAATTAGCAGATCGGGTCTTAATTTTCTGAGACTGAAGTTTAAAAGAAAAAAAAGTGTAATGTATACAATAATCCATGAGTTACAAACAACAGGATCCTGAGGTTTGAGTGACTGCAGAGTTCTGGAAACGTCCACACCTAACCAGTGACACAGGCAGAACTCAGCGAGCCAGGGAGAATATGCCTGGTCAGGACTGTCAGTCTGTGCCTGGCCAGGCTGGAGGTCAGCAAGAAGAGTAATCATTTGGCAGTGCTCTTCCTACACTGCTGAGGGGAGTAGAGGGAGACCCCCAATTCATAAATACAACCACTTAAGATACGTGACATATATGGTCTGACACTATAAGTGACCAAAACCGCTCCATGGATTCGCTTTGTATTGATGGAGAAATACAGAGTGGTTTTTCCATGTAGCTTCCCTTCCAAGAGAAGATGCGATAACCACCAGACTCAAGTATGAACTGACAGTGATATTTCTCATTGTAAATGAAAGTTTACCCTGATTATTTTGACCACATTAAGTCAGTGCCTCAGAAACTGGTCATCATGTCTTGTTCTCAGAAAAATGTGGTTCTGAACCTTTACAGAGTTATGATGTCACCAAAGCAATGTCACCAGGGAGGGTTTAGAGTAAGACAGCTAGCGGGCATTTTCATGGGTAGCTCTCTAAGTAGAATACACTTGAACAAAAATTGGCTGGGGCTATTTTTATAAGTAACTTGCATTAAATTAAACTATCATTTATTGAACACTTATTATACATAGGCACCGTTTTAAAACTTAACATTTATTCTTCATGACAAATTGATGCAACTGTAATTTTAAAAATCATTTTACACTGAATAAAGCACCTCAGAGAAGTAGAGAAACCTCTCCAAGGTCATACTGCTGATACATGGCTGAGTGGTAAGACAAATTTCAAAGCTGCCTCTTAACTAAATGATTTGCCACTCTCAAAATTTTAGATTTCAACAATCTGATATGACATGGTATCTCTTTGCTTTAATTTCTTGATTACTAGACTAAGACTAAATATTTTCATATGTCTGGCCATTTTTTTTTCTCTTCTATGAGTAGACAAAACATAACACCACTATACCTACCACGCACATAAGAATGTACCAGAACAAGTAAGAACTAAATCGTTCTGAAGGCACTATATATTTCAAGAGAAATATATATAATATTGTTAGAAATAAAGTAACAGGCATTACATGTTGCAAGAGATCAAATAAATTTTCCTATCTTTTGATTGAGTTGTCTTTTCCCTATTAAATGATGAATTTTTAATACATTCTGCATACACGTTTTCTGCTAGTTAGATGCATTGTAAATATTATCTCTAGGTCGCTGGCTTCTTTTGGTTAAGCTATCTTTTATTGAGGGTAAGATTTATAGTTAATACAATCACATGATGTAACTTACGTTTTTGTATTTTATAAAATCCTTTCTTGCCTCGAGATAATAAAGATATTATAATTTCTTCCAAAAGTTTTATACTTAGGTTGTTCCCATTCTGGACTCTCCCCCTCTATTCTGTTAAGCTGGCCTATTTGACTAGCCCTTTATACTGCTCTGATAACGATAACAAGTTCTGCAAATCTGGTCAGCCTACACAGCTCCCATCTAACAGTCCTTTTTGAAAGAGCCTTAGCCATTTTTGCCTGACTTCATAAAATTTAGAATAAACTTGTAAAATCATCCAAACAGTCCTTCTGAAATTTTGACTAGAATTGCATTGAAGTTAAAAATGCACTTGGAGAAAATTAATTTCTTTATGACAGTGAGTCTTCCTACCCACGAACATGGTATCTGTTTATTCAGGTCTTTTAGTATGTTTTCCTTCTTACATATTTATTTAGATATTCCCTGGATATCTTATATTTTACTATGGCTATTATGAATGAGATCT
Organism: Solenodon paradoxus; assembly: GCA_004363575.1. NCBI lineage: Eukaryota > Metazoa > Chordata > Mammalia > Eulipotyphla > Solenodontidae > Solenodon > Solenodon paradoxus. The sequence goes on along the minus strand of RJWH01005021.1, from coordinate 84,280 downwards.
TTTTCTCTACAGAAAAGGTACAGGCAGGAATGAAGACAAGTAGGCAGGCAGGCAGGAAGAGAGAGGAAGAAGCAGCATTTTTACAAGTTGTATTTATTTAGTTGTTCACACTGGTTGCTTCCCCCTGGGCCTGGGGTGTCTGGCCTGTGCTCCTTCGGAGGCGACTGTACTAACCGCTGCTCCACAGAGTGAGCCACATTTATTTATTTTTATGTAGTTGTTCATCTTGGCTGTCCCCCCTGACCCCAGGCTGGGAACTCAGTCCTTGGGATGTATGTGGACTACGCCTGGCAGACTTAACCACTAAGACTGGCACCAAGGCTGGCTCTTAACTAAACGATTGGCCACTATCAAAATTTTAGATTTTAACAGTCTGATATGAAATGGTATCTCTTTGCTTTAATTTCTGAATGGGATGGGATCTTTAATGAATGGGATCTTTTAAAAAAAAACTTTAAAATACACATTTACTAAATGGTTATTGGTAGTATAGGAATGTGACTGCTTTTTTTATTGGGTTGAAGCAAATGAAACTGCTGATATTTGATCATTTTGGCCTACTAAAATAATTACATATGGTCCAACCAGAAGGTTGCTAAACTGTTACTAGTGCCAATACTTTGTAGATTTTCTGAATTTTCTATGGAAAACCACATCATCTTCAAATATAGGCATCTTTAAGTATCCATCTCTTTTATTTCTTATTCTTGTCTTCTGGCATTAAACAGGAAGTCTCCAGCACTGAACAGCAGTGACGGGGAGCACTATGCCCTGCTCCTGATTTTAGAGAGCGGGCTTACACTTTTACCATTGTGTGTGATGTCTACCAAAAGGGCTGTGGGTAATTGTAGGTTAAGGAAGTTCCCTTTTCTTTCTCTCTCTTTTTTTAAGAGAGGAAGGAAGGGAGAGGATGCAGAAGACGGGAGGAAAAAGGAAGAAGGAAGAAGGAAGAGGGAGCAAAGGAGAAGGAAGAAATTCTATTTATTTATTTCGGCTGTTCCCCCTGGCCCCAGGTCTTGAACCCAGGTCGCGCCCCAGTCATAGACTGTGTTGCAGCTCCAGACAATGCCCGAGCCGCCAGCATGTACCTAGGCATTCTTTAGGATTGTTTTATTGGTGAATGTAAAGCTCAGAGCAAGACCTATGTATCTTCGCAGAAACTTGCAGGTCTCAAAAGCCTTGGGGAAGTTTGTCTTGGTGGTGCAGTGTATACTTTAACCCCCGGCAGAAATTTCACATGAGTTTATACTTTGCAAAGTGTTCAAATAAATAGTTAAGTTAATGGTAGGAAGAGTAACAATAGTGGGGGTAAACAGGACAGATTTGCAAGCAATTCAAATTTATGAAAGCAGCGTGAAGCACCAGTGCCAAGTGGCCAAGAGATTGTTACTCACCTGTGCTACTTACACTAGCTGACTGGCATCAAGAAAGCTGTGGGCCCCTCCAAACGAGATAAACTGAATTATGTCTCTACAGTATAGTTCTATTATTTTTGAAGAAGCTAATTATTTCCCTTCACTACTAGTTTTCCTGAGCTTCTAAATTCATATTTAACATCAAACACCACTCCAAATTAAAAAAAACACCCACAACCATTAGATTTAACAGCTTGCTACCATCTATATAAATTATAAATTATAAATGATAAAGTATAAATTCAAAAATATTCCACACAATCTGACTCCAAATGAGCTTCCAATATTATCTTGCTCCCTTTCTTTGAATGCAAACAACTAATCAGGTTGATCTACTTACCCTTTTCTTAAAAGTCCTGAAAATATTCATTTCATTGAAATACTATCCTGACTGCTGTAGACTAATTTTTCAAGTCCTAGCTTAGGTCCTTTTGTTTTCATAAAGCCTTTTCTGGCCATTTCACTACACAGTGAAAATCTCTCCCTCAAAGGACTCCTCATTGCCCACAGCCCTCAACTGCTGATCTGGTTTCCTACCCATATTGCAAGCACCTCAAGGCAAAGGCTGTATCACCTTTACTACTCCTTATCCAAGTTCTTGATTCTGAGTAAAGTTTAGTCGGGGAAAAACTAAGAACCTGTAATCCTGCTCCAAAGTGTCTTCCATACTCTTAACAACATAAGGTTGTGGAAAGTGACTCCAGATTGAAATCAAAAGGAAGTGCAAAAATTTCCAGATGAAATACCAAGAATCTCATCAGTTCTCACTGGTATGAGTACACATTCTCTTACACGTGCCACACACCAGAAGTAGGAATCTGGGCTCAAATAAGGCAGAAATGGATAAAAATTATCACAGTATGGATATAAGGGAAAAGAAAGTAATAGCAGCAGGACTTTTGTGCCACAAAAGGAACCAAGTGATGAACAATGGGCTTACATTTCATCTGGAAAATCCCAGTTATTACCTTAGTCCAGGAAATTCAGTGTCTTATTTCTAAACTGTCTTGTCAATGTCTGCTAAAAAGCTGTTGTAGATTCTGACCTTTTGACAAAACACTGCCGATCATGCTAAAATGAGCACAGAAGTAAAAAATTTGTTGAGTACATTAGTGGGTCTCATTGGCATGTCAACAAACAGGGATTTTAAAGTCAAAATGCTCATGTATGTTGAATAGCTAAAAATATTGAAATATATAATACCCCTCACTAGGAAGAAATCAAAGTTTAGTGAGTAGAATAATAGAGTTGGGGCATTCTTGCATCTTGAAATACCTGACCTTATGATTCTCAAATTTATAGCTAACAACTTCATTCCTATGATTCTCACTTACCTCACTCTATCATGACATAGAATACTATTATTGTAAGGGTCCCATGTTGTTGAGAAAATGTAAACAATGATTATACAATGAAAATAGCAATGGTAAAGTATCAAGTATTTTCCACAACTTTAGTCCTAAAGCAGCCAGATATTATTATTCTCATTTTACATATGAAGATCCTAAGGTTCAATAAGGTTAAATAGCTTTATCAAGAAAACACAACTAGAAAATAGTTGAGCCAGGATTTAAACATAGTTCTATCTTCAACTGTTGTCATATCTGGCTCTATTCAAGAAATACGAAGCAAGAGGTAAGTAATAAAGGCAGTATGTTGTCAAATGAAAGAAGGTAAGTGGAGTGATTCTTGGGGAGAGGTACCATTCTGAGAGCACTTCATGAAAGTCTTCAATCTGAGTCTCCACCCCTCATCAAAGAAGCAACCCTTACTTACTACTGGGTTGCTAAGTCTTTGGTATTTATTTGGTACCTCCCAGAGTGGCAGAGGCGTAAAAATGGGTGGATGAGTAGATGGAAGCCTGACAGATATACATGCAGCATGCAAAGGAGGTGTTAGCCAGCTCAGAGAAATGCTCATACCACTAATATTTCCATTAAAGGATTCTGAAATGCAGTCACGAAAGCCAACTTGATTCCAATTTAGTTTTGCTAGGTTGCTGAAGTGTGGATAACTGCAGGCATTGGGGTGTAAAGACAACAGTTGTTTTAAGAACTGGAGAATACAAGCTAACAAAAGGTGGGCAAAGGAAAAATTGATGGAATGATGTAAATTGAATAGGCAGGAAGGAAGTTAACAAGAGTACACAGAGCAAGCTGGCAGGCAGCTAAGAAAGGTCTTTTCACTCACAGAGAATACTCTTTCCTCACAAAGCAATACCTAAAAGCCCTTGAAATATGAAATAAATGTGAAGTCTGCCCTGTCAAAAACAAAACCACTTCCATTTCCCATCCTCTCCATTTCCATGAGTGGCACAATCACTCTCCCACTTATTCTAGAATGAAAGTTCTGCCTCACCAAGGATTCCTCTTTTTGTCTACTGTGTATCCACATCAAGCCAGACACATCTTCAAAATTCTCCCTTCACAATGGAAACTAATTTCCACCCAGTCTTACATGAACATACCTTTTTAATAATACAGTGCCTCAATATCCTCTACTCAATGTTGCAAACTTTTTATTATTTGGATCCTTTTGTCTTTTCCAATATTTGAGTATCTCCATAGGCTCCCTCATATGCAAACACATTTAACTGATTATTGTCTGCTTCCCAAACACACTAAACACTCTTGCCTTTGTTCATATAATCCTCTTCTAGGAAGGGCTTCTATACTCTTTTCTGTTCATTCACTTGTTCAGTAAATAATCTTAATAATCTTTCCTTCCTCTCTTTAAAAAAAATGTGTGCTTGTGTGTGTGTGTGTGTGTGTGTGTGTGTGTGTGTGTGTGCGTGCATGTGTGTATGGTCCTCCAGGAGAGGTAAATACATATAAAAATGTATTTTTATATAATGTGCACTACAGTAATGCTGGTACATAGAATTCAAATGACAAAATATTTCTAAAACTCTACAAATTTCCGTTAATGGTAGGTAATATACAGAGATGTAATTTGTAACATCTGAAAATGTGTGGGGAGCTGTAAAGGATACAACTAAAGTTATCAATTTAAATAGAATGTTATAATTCTGAGATGTTTTATGTAATTGCAATGGTGAACACAAAGAAAAATCTATAGAATATACACAACAGGAAATGAGAAGAGAATCAAAGCATAGCACTACTAAAATCAACAAAACACAAAGGAAGGTAGTTGGAAAGAAAAAGAGGGTCAAAATTGCACCAAGACAGAAAACATTAAAATGATAAAAATCCTTCCCTATTAGTAATTACATTAGGTGTGAATGGATTAACCAAGATACAGGTTGCCTAAATAGATAAAAAAACAGGATCCAACTACATGTTTTCTACAAGATTAACTTTAGGCGCGCTCTGAGAGAGCAGCCCTTAGTTCTGCTGCTGCAGCCTAGTGCAGTTTGTATAAATCCCAAGCTTCCTGATTTGTGTCTTGGGGCTGGAAGAACAACCAAGATAAACAATTAAAATAAAATAAAATAAAATGCTTCTTCCTCCTCTTTCTTACTACTAACCTGCCTCTGTTCACCTTCATTCTTGCCTGCACCTTTTCTTTTCTTTAAATGACTTGTATACTAAAAACTGTAAAACACTGAGGAAAGATACTAGAGAAGACACAGATACATGTAAAGACACTGCATGTTCATCAATTAGAAGACAGAATGTTAAGTGTCCATGCAACCCAAACAATATACAGATTCAATGAAATTTTTCATTGTTTTTTTCATAGAAATACAAAAATTCAGATAGAATTGAACTGTTAGTGGTGAACATAATGTAACATATACAGATGTTAATTTATGATGCACACCTTAAGCCTTTATAATGTTATAATGTGATGTCACACTTCAATAAAATTTTTAAAAAGAAAAAAATCACTATAAAATGTAATGGAAGGTCAAGACTCCAAGGAGCCAAAATTTTGAACAAAAAAAGAAAAAGTTGGAGAATTCATACATTCTGATTCAGAACCTACTACACAAAGCTACAATAATCAAAAGTGTAGTACTGGCATAAAGACAGAAAAACAGAACAATGGAATAGAATAGAGAGCCCAGAAATAAACCCCTGTGTATATATGGTCAAAAGAGATTCAACAGACGAGTCAACACCACTCAATGGGGAAAAACTCACTCCCACAAATGGTGCTGGAAAAACTGGGTATCTACAAGAAAAGGAATGGAGTTGGACTCTTATCTTATATCATATACAAAAATTAACTCAAAATGAATTAAAGACCAATATAAAATTTAAAACTATTAATAAGTCTTAGAATATAGTGGGGAAGCTTCATGATATGGAACTTGGCAATGATTTCTTTGGCTCTTATACCCAAAACACATGCAACAAAAGCAAAAATAGATAAGACAACATCAAACTTAAAAAGGTTACGATACTAAATTTTACGTTTTGGTTTTTTTTTTCACCAAATTTTAAAAAAGCATTAAAACATTTATTCACAAAAACAAGATTTACCTGTTTTTTTTTTTTTTAAAGGAAACGTACAGGCAGGAATGAAGGCAAGCAGGCAGATAGGCAGGAAGAGAGGGGAAAGAAGCATTTTATTTCTATTTCAGTTGTTCACACTGGTTGTTTTCCCTAGGACCTGGGACTGGAACCCAGGGGATGTGGCCTGCGTCCTTTAGAGGTGATTGAGCTAGCCCCTGCTCCACCAATACCTGTTATCTTAAGAGTTTACACTATCATATGGAAGGTAAACTAAATATAAAGAACTTGGGTAGGTAAGGGTATCTCGGGTTGCCAAGACAAACACAAAAAAGTTTTATTAAGAACCAGGGTTATCTACATTTCAACTAGTATTTCCCTGAATTGGAAAGGAACTCCCAAGTGATGACTTGGGAGTTCATTCTACCCCAAGGTAATTTCTAACCCAAACAGAGATCTGAACCCACCAGTTCAGATGAATGAATTCCCCAAATGCTAATCTTTAGACCAATAATTTCACTGTCCAGGGTAAGATTCCTGTCTGTTTTGTTCTTGGGAAAGCTTGTTCTTTATTAAGAGATTCTCTTTCTCCAATGTTTGAGGTATTAAATGTCCTTTTTCTTTTCTTTTCTTTCTTTAAAGGAGAGATTCAGGTAGGAATGAAGGTGAGTAGGCAGAAGGCAGGCAGGAAGAGAAGAGGAAGAAGCATCTCATTTTATTTCATTTAGTTGTTCACACTGGTGACAACAGGAGATGGTAGTTTGGGTTGTTGTATATGTGTGTGTCCAAGTGTGTATTTTATAGACCCATGAAATTAAAAAAAAATTAAGGAATCACAGTTTTAGATAAAGTCCTTTTAGAACAAAGCCACAGAGATCCTTTTTACTTGAAGATTCTGTGATTCTGAATGTCACGGTTCTCTGGAGAAAGGCTTCTCATGGTAATGGTCAGCACTGGTATTGAGCTCTCGTGCTACAGTTTTCTTTTCTGCTTAGGATTTCCTCACTAGAAATACTTTTATTACTTCACTTTATTCTTCCTACAACTTGGCAAAATAGTTATGGTAGATATTTTGAATGTGCCATTTACAAACAAACTGAGAGGCAGTATAGCAGAGTGGCTTAAAAGTCAATCCAGTGCCTGGGTTGGAATTTCAACTCTGTCTTTACAGTTGTATATGACCTCAGGCAAATAATCTCTTTGGCTCTCAGCTTCCTTTTCCATAATATGGGCATAATAATAGTTTCTACATCAGAGGGTTATAGAGAATATTAAATGAGTCAATACATGTAAAATACTTATGAGCCATGCCCTGGCACATGGTTAGTGCTCAAGAAATGATAGTCATACAGAATAATCCTATAACTTGTTCTAGATCACAAGCTGACACTACTAACAAAGTTAGGATTATCATTAGCTTGTTATCAGCTAAGATCCTTCCCCTTAACCCACACAAATTCCCCTTCCCATTGGTCAAATATGATAAAGGTGGCGTGCCCTGGTGACCTAGTGGATAAAGCCACCAGATGGATATTCCAAGGATGCAGGTTCAAGACTCAGGGCAGGGGGAACAACCAAGATGAACAACTAAACAAAATAAAGTACTTCTTCCGCCTTTCACTTGCTGCCTGTCTAGTCACCTTCATTCCTGACTGGACCTTTCCTTTAAATAATTTTTTTTTTAAATTAAAAAGGTAGTGTGTAGGTATCACTAGACAAATAATTACTCTAGGGTCTTAGTCACTTCTTCAGGTGAAACCACACTGTTTAGCCCCATACCACCTGATCCTGCTATTTAATGTTTACAATGTAAAACTACCTTTTTTCAGGCTCCTTTTTTGCTTGCACAATCCCAACTTGACACACTTAAAACTTTAAGAACTTATAACATTAAAAAGCTCCACTACTCTGTGGTCTCTCTCTCTAGCTCAAGCATGCTTTCAGAAATTCTTTGCTTTGCATTCCCAAGTAGCTGCTTGTGATGAGCTGAACAGAGATGACTCAGGCAGAATAAGGAAAAAGAAACACTTTGAAGACACACTAAAGCAAAACTTCAAGTGATACAGGTCACTGGGGACTCAGAGAAATCAGTGGTAGAGAAACCTAGGAAGCACTGATGAACACCTGGAATGTTTCTGTAGAGAGGATGGCAGGTGCAAACTGTGCCAAACTCAGTATGCGGAGTGTCAACGACAAACTACAAACCAGTATGGGCAGCTGGTAGACAAAGCATTTAACAACTTTGTACTGAGCTATGGTAAGTATTTCCTTTCAACCCTCCTTCTATCTTTGTATAAAAAAGTCCTTTAAAACCTGAGAATACAAGTTAGACAGATAGGTTTTATGAAATCTGAGAGTCAGAGATGTTTTTATCTATATTTTCTTGCTGTGTAGCTACTCTTCCTCCTTAGGGCCACATGCTTTAGGAGAAGCTGACCCAGCACTAGCTCTAGGGGTAGATCCTCGGAAGTCTTAGCCACTTTGGGCAAGGTATTCTCTGGCAACTATCACTAGTCCAGCAGTGGGCTGTGGCACTGGCTTGCCAATCAAACTGAAAGACGGGCACAATCCACATGGAAAGGAGAAGTACCATATCAGTGTTGGCATCTATTGGTTGTCTTTTCCATATTAGTTGAGATATTCCTGCTTCTTTGTAGGCTGAACAATTTTGTATTATATCCTCGATATTATAGATAGTATGAGACTCTTGAGTTTTGCATAAATCCTATGGAATATGAGGATATTTTCATTTTAGCAATCAACCTGGTTGGATTCCAGTCACAAATTCCAACCATCCACTGTGGGATATGATTTAAATATCAGTTTCAAATTCAAGGTCTTTACAGAGCTATTGGGATCTGCCTACATGAGCACAGCCCAGTGGCCACTCTAAAAGCTGAATAGTGATTCATTTCATAGTTCAAGTCTCAGTGCTTTTGCTGTGCTTGTTTACGATCAGATCCATACACATGCTGTTTGGGGTGAAGCTAGGAGTTAATAAAAAATTTTAAGGGAGCACGAATAGTTTTCCCAAACTCATCTTTCTCCATTATCTCTCTGGTACTTCTCAGTTTCGAGGGGATCTCCTTTTCAGTCTTCCAGCCATAAAGCTGGAGCTTTGTTCTTCCATTCTACCACATACATACTTAGGGGCTAGTCAGCAGGAAAAGAGAAAAAGAAAAAAAGGGATGGGGGGGTTGCCCACCTTCTCAGGCCTATAGCTTTTCCAACTGGAGAGTAGGTTTCCCCTCCTTTATAGTTTTAGGCATCCACAGGCCACTTTCACTGCCAACATCAATACCACGGACTGCCTGGGAGCTGGGACATGAGAGAACAAAGAGAAAAATTTCAAGTGGGACGCTTCTACCGCTCTTTCTCTGAGTCATTAGTAGTCTCCTTTCCCACGCTAATCAGAATGAGATGGCTTATCCTGGAGTTCCCTCTTTCCATGCCTGGTGCCCACTTCTCCAAACTTAGGAGAAGAGCTCTGGTCAGGGGATACAAAAAAAAAAAAAAGGAAAACTCCCAGCTGGATGGTGCTACTTCAAATTCTGGCCCTTCTCTAAGCTACACCTGCTGCCACTGACTTGTCCGAGTCCTCAGTTAGTCTTCACTGTGTCCTTTCATTTATTTTCTTCCCCTGACCAGGGTCCTTTACTTGGCCTGCACCTTCGCTCCTGAGCCACACAGGCGCATGTGGTCTAACCAGGTTTTAGCTGCTTTCAGTGGGAAAGGATGGGCGGAGTCTTACCATCTTAATTCAAAACTGGGAGTCTCCAGGGGCAAATATTTAATTTGGTAGTCATATATTAATGTGTTTATACAGTAACAGGAAATTCCTAACTGCGGGATATACTTTAGGATAAGATTCAAATAGGCTCTCTTCCTCTCTCCCCAGATCCAGCCAGGTCTCAAACCTGGGCCCACGGACTTTATCAGCTACACTTCAGCCTCCTGAGTCACAGACAGGGGGCATCAAGTAGGTTTTTAAGCTTAAAAAAAAGTACTGGGCTTATATAAAAACAATAAATAACTACAGATGTTACTGGAATGTGGCAAAAACCTTGACAGTGGTATATACAAATGTCAAAGTTTGAGAAATACTGTCCTACAGGGTGGAAGCCGCTATATTTAAAGTTACTTTTAATCTAGTGTTATAATAGCACTGTTAATTTAGCCATGGGCTCCAAAGTTATTCTCTTCTTTTGCCTAACTTAACGTAGAGTTTAAGGAACCCTTCTTTAGTCTTTCCATAACGCTTTCTTCGCACCTAATTATTATGGCATGCCTAACTGTAATCTCTGATTTCCTCTAACTGCCTTATCAGCCCTTGAAATCTGAACCAATGACCACATCACTGTCATCTCTTCACCCTAGAAGCACAGAGACTTATATAGACTATTAATAAATGAGGAATCAGTGGATGGATGGAACTCTGAGAGACTAAGAGCTCTACCCATATGTAACCTAGCACTGCTGCTCCGCTCTCAGGCATGCTCCTGGTGGCTAAACAGTCTGTCCCTAATTAGAGATGATCAAAACCAAAGGAAAATCCATTCTATGGTGAGAGGTTTTCTTTCCCCCATTCATAATAGATATAATCAATATTACCTTTTCCTGCATCCCTGAGATCAGGCCGCTAAAGTCCAGGCCATGTAAAGCTTCCAGACCCAGGTTCAAGACTTGGGGTGAGGGGTAAAATGAAACAAAACAAAACAAAAGCCAAACAAGTAATACTTCTTCCCCACTGTTGTAATAAAAAAAAGAAGAAATTTGCATGATAATAGGCATCTAAGCTTGTCTGCTCCAGCTGTTTTATTCTCTTAAATGAAGCTGAAATATTCACGCTATGAGATTACATTATTCCTTGCCTCAGTAATCAAGACTCCTTCCCCTTCACCACCTCCAATATAGATAGCTCTAAATTCTATTGATTCTTCTTTATAGAAAACAAACACAAAAACAATCGACTCTATTTCTCCCCAGCACATCTTTACAATGACCACTAGGGCCCTACACATGATTAGACTCCCTTACCTCTGACCTCATGTCCTGTTACTCTGTCCTCCACATATTCCTCCTCAGCCACTGGCCTCCACACTTTTCCTCTAACACGCCAGGCACGCTCTGATCTCAAGACAATTTCATTTCCAGTTTCCATGCAATTTCGTTTCTTCTGCCTGGCGTGTTCTTCCCTCACATACTCACATGACTTGCTTCCCCACTTCATTCAGATGTGTGCATAAACGTTACCTTCTGAGTAAAGCTTGGCTGGTTACTCTCTCTACAGATCATTCCCCACTTAACATTCCCTTAGCCTCATCAATCTTCCTGATTTGTTTTCCTCCTTAGCAATTGCTACGATCTAAACATTTTATATATATATATTCCCCCCACCCCTCACTAAACAGTAAGTTCCATGAGGCCAAGAAGTTCCTTTTGGTCAACGCCAAATCCCAGGTGCCTAGAATAGCACCTACAAAAACGAAAAACAAAAAACTATGTCCTCAGTAATTATTGTCTTTAAAATAGGAACAAAACTACGCCTTGTTGCTTCTAATCTAATTTAGACCACCATCAGCTCTATCCCTTATTACTACATTCAGCCTAAAACCCAGATACAGTAAGTTCTTACTTAACATTGATAAGTTCTTACAAACTGGACTCTAAGGGAAATACTTATAATGAAAGCAGGTCTTTGAATAACATCTTTTATTCAGAACTGGGATTGTTTTTTCTCATCAATGTTATTACAAGAAATGTTGGAAATAAAACATTATTCAAGGACCTGCTGTAGGTCATTCTCACTACCTTTCAGAAAGGTTCAAAGTCCTCAATGTGGCTCACTGTCTTTGGTGGTCTGATACTGAACACCTCTCTAGCCCATCTCTTTTTCCTCACACCAAGGCTAGGTTCCAGCTGTTCTAATTTTTTCCATTCCCCTACGGCACTGCTCTCTCATGTTCAGGCCTTTTCACAATTTTCATCATTTCCCTGGCTACCCAATCCTTCCTTAGCCAACTCTTACTTATCCTTCACATCTTAGTATAGTTGTTCCTGCAACAAACTTTCCACTACCCTCCAAGACTGGGTTGGTTTACCCTCTGCGTGTTCTCAGCGCACACATGTGTACTTTCCCTTATTCTGTATCCACCATGTCGCACTGGAATTGCCTCTTGGATTGACCGCATCACAGCTATAACCAGCCTGAAGCAAACATGATGTAAAAAACATAACGGGTAATTAATTAACTTTGTGGAATGAGAGGGTTACATGGAAGAACAAACGACTTTCTACTTTACTGTTCTCTTTGGCACATTATCAATAGTTATGTCCAATATTTCTTCTCTGTACCTTCATATCCTGAGGAAAATTGAAAAAAGCAAAAGTAACCTTTTAGTTGGAGGCTGGAACACAAGATTATCTGATCAAACAGACGACTTTAAAACATGATGAAAGGGTGCAAAGAGAATGTACCACACCAAAGGAAAAAGTTGCAGGCGATAAAATAAGTTAAAAAAGTGTTTAAAATAACTTGTATCTATATGTTGTACACTCTAGAATAGCTAATATTTTGGCTAAAGCCACTAGTTCCACTTATGGAAGATCCTTAATAAATTAGTGGACCTAGGCAAACATCGTCAATGGCTATTAATGTCACACCCCACCCACACACACACGCACGCGTTAACTAGAGAGCATGTACCTCCTGATGGAAATACACTGCAACACTTAAATATTTCCTCCCAAAAAGTGGAACCTGAAGTTCATTACTCTCTACTCTCTAGATTTAACTACCGATTTACAGATTTAACTATCAATTTAGCAAGGCTAACTGACATCATTGATGTATAGTCACCAACATTCAGACTGAAGGAAATTCTGTAAAACAAAAGACTTGGTTTCTTTAAACAAATAAATTACAAGGGAAGGGTGGGGGGTGGTAGAAATGATCTAGTTGAAATGTTTAAACTTGATTTCCATCCCAATTCAAACAAAGTATTTTTAAAAAACTAAGATAGCTGGAGACATTTAAACACTGACTAGCAGATATCTGGTAATAAGGGATTACTGCCAGGTTGTATACATATGATAATTATTATGCTATATTTTTAAAAAGAATTCTTAGTTTTACAGACACATAATGAAATATTTATGGATAAAAACATAATGTCTAAGATTTGTTTAAAAACAATCCAGGAGTGGGTGTGCCCTGGTGGCCTAGTGTTCTAACGCTAGGGAGCAGTCCCACAGACATCCATCCCAGGTCCCAGGTTCAGGGCCTGGGCCAGGAGAGCAATCAATATGAACAACTAAATTAAAATAAAATAAAATCCTTCTTTCTCCCCTCCCTTCCTGCCTGCCTGCCTACTCACCTTCATTCCTGCCTGCACCTTAGAGGGGAAAATAAATCCGGGAACAGGGAAGAGGTATAGATAAGGGAAAGTTTTCATAATAAAATACTTTCTAAAAATTATGGAAAGCAAGTTTCAGTTGTAAGTTTAGCAAAGGGCAGAGTCCTTGTTTTTTTCATATTAATATTTATTATTAAAAAATTAAATATAACAGAATATAAAAATTTCAAGAGCAAAAACTCTTCCTCAGCTTTCCATCCCTGATTGCTTCTCTGGAGGTAACCACTGCCAAAGGAGTGTCCTTTTGAAGTACATTTCTAAGAATATTTGATGCATTTAGAAACTTTTTAAAATATAAATTGCATCCTATCATATGTATTATCCTACATCTTTGTGTTTTGTTTTGTTTTTGTAAGAGATGAAGGAAAGGAGAGGAGGAAGAAGCAATTTAAGAAAGGAAGGGGAGAGGAAACGTTTTTATTTGTTTGTTTTGGGGGGGATCCACATGCCCCCCCACACCCCCAGTTCTTGGCATTATGTGATCTATACTCCAGCCGCCAGTTTAGCACCTAAGCCACCAAGGCATGTCCATCTTGGCTGGGTTGTTGTTGTTTTTTTTTTAACTTAATATATCTTAGACACCTTCCCATATATCTAGTTTTACCTCATTCTTTCTAAAGGCTGCATCACATTCTATGATGTGAACTACATGACTCATTTAACTAACTCCCCTACAAGTGACAAATTACATTGTTTTCAGTGTTTTATTACTGGAAACAAAGCACCAAAGGATACTCTTGGGCACGTCATGCCACACTTACACAAGCGCATCTATGAGATAATTTACAGAAGATGAATTATTGTGTGAAGGGATAGAGGCATTTAAATTTTGGATAGATATCATCAAACTACCTTCCCAAAAGGTTGCAGTAGTTTCAACTCTAGCCAGTAGTATTTGAAAGTTCATGTTTCTCTGACACTGGGGATTGACACATCTTTAAATAATTTTCAATCTGACATTTGAAAAATTATATGTATTTAAATATACATATACACAGATGTATACGTGCATACATGTACACACATGTATTTTGTTTGTATGTTTTTAATTATAGTGACTATTGATCTTTATGTGAACTATCAATCCATGTCTTTTATGCTGAGTTTTATTCTTTTAATTGATCTGTAAAAATATTTGATGAGTTAATGAAATCAGAGCATATTCTTTCAAAAATAATGAATTACCCTCAAATCATAGATTTGAAAATACTAAAGATTGGCCTAAAATATGAGTACATACTACCCAAAAGAAACAATGTGATTAAATCAAATCAACTTTCTGACATACTGTATGGTATGCTTATAGGACATTCAGATAAATGTCAAAAAACAAAGAAAATAGAGACATGTCAGATGTTCATATCTCCAAGAAACCATAAAATTCACATGTAATGTAGTAAAAATTTATTAAATGCCCTTGTATTTCTAAGTCCTAGCTATGGCACACCTATTCGCCTGACGTGAAAATTTGGCATTATCTTATTAACTCCTTATTCATGTCAGTCAAGTCAGTTACCACGGCTAACTAATTTGTATTCAAAAATGAGAGTACCAGATTCTATGTTCTTTGTTACATGGAACATCGAAGAGAATGGATCCAGGAGCAGGAAAGTAAATGCAGAAATGGAATGTGTAACAGACAAGAGCATCTGAAAATTAAATGCTGCACACAGCAGGATGAAAAAAGCAAGCTAGGTAGAACTTTAGGAAACAGAATATGGAAAGGCTCAGGAACTAGAGGTTGCATATAACTCTGAAAATGGAGGTAAGGTATAGGATGAAAAAAAAATTTGAATACTTGTAAAAGGATCCCTCACAGTTTCCCCCTCCTTAGTCCTGAGCAGTGAAATGATTATGTTTTTCCCACTTTGGCAAAAGACTGGGGTTTCCATATGACCTTTGATGTTCTTTGGCTCACCAGGCACAGCAAAGAGCACAGCGCCTTACAGGTTACAATGTTGAATAGACAGCAGCCATTTGGAGCATTCTGACTAAAAAGCTCCTTTCACACCTCTAATGAATCAAAAGCCACTCAGTTTTTGTTATTTTTTTTTTTTTTTTAAGAGCTTCTATTAAAGCATATCCTAAAATTTAAAAAAATTTTAGAGAAAAAGTTTGGTCATTCACATTTTGAATGTCAGCTTCTTTTTCCATTAATTTTCTAATGATATTCCAAATTATCTACATTTGGAAATGGCTGAAATCAGTGAATGAAGTGACAGACTTCTAGCTGGTGAGCAAGGAGTCTGATGGCCATAGCAGTTAACCTTCAAGTCATTATTACGTGACTCAATCTAATGAGCCAAGTAATCTCTTTCTGTAAAAAAGCCTATTAAACAAATTATAGGGTCTTGAGAGCAATTCAATAGGCAAGGAAAAAATCTCACTCATGTATGAACTTTTTTCTTCAAATAAAAAACACAATTTGAATAAATCTAAGATCAATTGGAATTTTTTTTTCTTAAAATCTGTTGACAAGAGTGACACTAACTTTGAAATCAAGACAAGATTAAAACTACAAGGGAACTGGAGAGGCCCATTTTATTGCTATACTGAGGCTACATGTAAGATTTACAAAAATCTCAAGCCATTTGGTACCTTGTCTTTTTTCTTTTTAATAATCAAAACTCACAAAATGCCAGGTCATTCCTACTCTATCCTCAATACTCAGTCTTTGAGAAATACCAGTGAGTGTTTAAGGTCCGTAGTTGTTATCAACTCTTGATTCCCCTGAAGAGTGAGCTGTGATTAGAGCAAAGGACTCAGACCGGAATGGAGGTTCCATGAAGGCAGATTATTTTCTTGCTTTTATTTTGGTTACCAAGTGATAGTCATGCATTGACCAATGACAGGGCTAAGTTCTATGAAATCGTGCTGTTAGGCAATCTGATCATTGTGAGAGTATCGGAGAGTGTGATCACATAAACCCAGATGTATGGCCTACTACAGACCTAGGCTATAAGGCATAGCCTATTGGGACCACTATGGTATATACAGTACATTATTCACTGGAACGTCATTTAGGGACTGATGGCGATTTTCCCCACACCCTAGAAAAGGGCTGGAATATAGCAGATGCTCATAAGGACTCTCCTAAAAGGACCTTTTGATCCTCCCAAAGTTGGGGGCAACCAATACAAAGAACATTCCAAATTTGGTACTAATCATTGGGATCACTAGCAAGGTTTGATGCAGTCCTATTTAAAAAATAAACCCTCCTTTCTCCTTTAAGCCCATTATTTCCACAGTTCTTTATAATTTAAAACATACCCTTTAGCACAATTATGAAAAAAGAACAGCATTTTCACTTTAGACTGGAGACAAGCCCAATCTATCAGAAAGTCACTAGAATCCACATGATGATGTTTGTGATGGGCACTGCCCATGGCTCACCGTTCACCCAATCACTGGAGAGCACACCATGAGGGCCCACATTTTCTAAAATGGAAAACAAACCCCAGTGCTTCTCACTGCAAATTTAGTGTTAAGAGTGCCCTTATTTTACCTTTTTGCTGAATTTTTAAATATCTAGATTAAGGAAGGGAGCTGTATTCTCTTGTCTGTTTCTATAATCAGTTGGTTGCATATCATGTAGCCTTTGGAAAACTGCAATACACACTCATAAGTAAATAATGTTTTACTATTGCTATGAAAATAATTTTGAATCCTGAAAGAATCTCAGGAGCCCCCGGACCACCCTTTAAGAAACTGATGTAAAAGATATGTATACTAGAGTCATAACTTGGATCAACATCAGAAAGGATTCTCAAACAAGAGAATGGAGTTAAAAAAAATGGAGAATAGGAGAGAGGAAGACATCATTGATTATATGTAGCCAAATTTTACAGGAGAGCCAAGACATTTTATCAGTTAATTTGCCACTTTAAATGTCACTTACACTTTGTACTTTACCATATATCAAACAGGAAATGAACTGTTATTTGAAAAAAAGGAAAGCCAATGTTTCTCTCTGAAAAGAAGACCCCCAGAACAGAAACCATATACTGTAACTCCTTCCAGTTCCTATATAAATGTCACTTGTTAACGTATATTTACTTTTTAGACCATCACTTATAAGTGACATTCTAATGATAAGATCCATAAGTCACCTTTCTCCTGCCTTTGTGGTTTCTTGCACTACTTTCTGCTGACTGTCATTCAAATATTATTTAACAGGACAAAAGAGCAACTTCCAATTATCAGTCAGTTTCAATCTTTCCATCTACATGTCTCTACAAATAGCAGCAAAGTGGTAATCTACAAATCAACTCACTCTGGTCCCTTTAACCATGTGTTGTTCCTTAGATAAATTCAGGTGGTTTCTGTCGACCACAAACAATGTGTAACAAGGCAAAAGAATTGTGTTCATTTAAGTACGATCAAGAAAAATAATTATTTATAATCATCTCACATCACCTTCTCCATACTTAAGATATAAGACTTCAAATTTTCCTTCCCACAGGCATGCAAAAAAACAAGTGAGGGTGACTTTTTCGGGAGATATTTGGTTTCAATGTCTTATTTAAGTTCACCCCCAGGTGTGCCCTGGTGGAGCAGTGGTTAGGTCCATCGTCTTCTAAGGAGAAAAGGCCACATATTCGTGGGTTCGAGTCCTGGATCCAGGAGGGAAAACAACCAGTGTGAACAACTAAATAAACATTTTTAAAAATGCTTCTTCCTCCTCTCTTCTTCCTACCTGCCTGCCTACTCACCTTCATTCCTGCCTGCAAGTTTCCTTTAAATAAATAAATAAACAAACAAACAAACAAATTCACACCTATCTTAGCAAACCTTTTAACAGTGTATTAACTAAGCCAGCACCTCACTGGTTAGCAGCACAGGCTCTGGAGCAAAGGACCTTGTCTAAATTCTGAAACTACCACTTGCTATGTGCTGACAAGCCGTGGAAAAGATAAAGACATTTTCAAAACTGTTACAGCGTTGTGAAACAAGAAACAAAGAAACTCAAAAACATGTGTCCTTCAAAATAGACTGAAGGACACTTAACAAGAAGTTTGACATAACTATAACTATATAGAAACCAGAAAATCACCAGCTTTGACAGAGATACTTTTACGGGTAAGTTGAAACGATCACATCCCAATGATTTTTTTTTTTTTAAAGGAAAGAGTTAGGCAGGAATGAAGGTGGGCGGGCAGGCGGGCAGGCAGGCAGGCAGGCAGACAGTCAGAGAGAGGAGGGAGAAGCGTTTTGTTTATTTTTATTTAGCTGCTCACACTTGTAGTGTCCCTCTGGACCTGGGACTTGAATCCAGTGTCATGAGTATAATATCTAACGTTTACCAAACATTATGATTCGGGCATTAATCTAAATATTTTATATGAATTAATTAACCCACACCATCACTAGGAGATAGGCATTTTATTATCCACACTATGTACCAGATAAAGTGAGGCATAAATAAGTTAAATTGCCCAAATGTCACTTTAATAGTGGCCAGTCAAAAACAGCCTGGCTCCTCAGCCCAAGTTTCTAACCACTAGGCAAAGAAGGCTGCACAATTATATTCATCATTCACTTCGACACTGGAAGATCCAAACAAAGGATTTTGGTTATCTATAATGTTTAAATTATTGACAATATGCCGTATAGGCTTGTGTAATTGAAACTTTTTATAGTTCATAAATTTTGTCAAAGCTTTTACTAGGCTATCTTTGAAATTCTATTTAATTACCACATAAACACAATTTTCATTTGCCTAAATAAATGCGATACCCTAACATGGTAAGCCTAACATCATGGCAGCATTTGGAGAGCAAGAAGGGATAGTTAATACTCTTGACAAGTCATGACAAACACTGTCTCTATCCAACTGCCAATAGGCTTCAAGATTGACCTAGACTGGTTGCTGCTCTCCAAGTTCCATCTTTATCATCAAATATGGCTATGTCAATTCACAGTGCTGAGCATAACATACAGCAAGAAGGAAGGTGTGAAAGTTCAGGGTAGAGACAAAGATAGTGACTGATCACTCACCTACTTTGATAGCATGCAACCTCAGGCACCGATTACAAATTAGTCATACATAATACCATTATGAATAGTTTTCATTAATAACTCTTTATTACAGTTTGATATCTTACCCATTAAACAAGTTTTTCTCATCTCCTTCCATATTATTCCACAGTCATTGGTTAGGTTTCCTCTTCTCTATTACCTGCAAGGGAAAACAATCTGTAAGATTGGGCTAATATATGACAAGAGAAAAGCAACTTCATGAATTTTATTTATAAATTTAAAAAAAAATCAGTATAGAACAACATAGTTTAGCAAACTCCCTACAAATCCTCAAAGTGGATATAAAAGAGTGAAAACAATTAATATTTTTTGTTACAAAGATTTAGTCACTTATATAGACTGATCCATAAATATTTACTTCCTAAAAATTTACTTTTGCATTTGTTTTAGGTTTTAGAGATTATATAGTATTTGCATGTAACCTAAAACTCAAAAAAAACAAAAACAAATTCATGATAACAAAATTACTTATCAAAGCTAAAATTATTTTTGCATAAGTGAAATACATAATTATGAAAGTCACCATGAGGCTGATACACGCTTCTTTAAAAGCAGCATACCCTCTATACACGAAGACTTATATGAGTCAAAGCTAACTAGAGTGTATGATTTGGACAAATTACATATATAATCATTTTTTTAGGTTTCTGACACTAATCAGGAAGGACTCAATAAAACTTGAGATTAGCAAGCTGCTGACTGATTGCCATGTAACAAAATAGAAAATCGTCTCTTTCGTCCCCCAGTACTAGAATTCTTCTTAGAAGGTAACCTTCTTTGTGAAAATATGTTTCCTCAATATGGGACCCCCACCTCTGTGTCCAGTCCCCGTGGGTGGATGGTTTCTGTAAAATGGCTGTCAGGGTCCCAGAACGGTTGTCAAGAAAGGGAAATTAGACAAGGCTCTGCATTAGACAAGATAAAGAATTTATTATGTCTGAATGGAGCACAAAGAATGATGAGGAGAGGGAAAGGAAGAACAAAAAGAGCATAACGAAGCAAAGCTGGGATCAGGTTGGGGTGAAGTTCTCAGGTCAAGGGAGGTCTAAACACATTTTAACTGAGGGATGCAACCCTGTGCTTCAAGCGTGTCCTGGGACCAGAGGTTGAAAAAAAAAAAAGGTGGGATGTGTTACTAGGGAAATTGTTTGCATTAGCAATATAAGCCTTATCCATCTCTACTTTGCCTTCTTTCTTCAGTTCAATGTATTAAATCCAAAAATGCCCTATGTGAAAAGGGCCTGTCTGAAAATTAGGAAAGGAGCCAAGTTCCACATCTGGAAACATGCATAAGGCAAGAAAAGCAAAGCCGTGGAAGCAGAAGCATTGCAAGATGACAAAACCCAGGAGATGCAGTATTTTTAGGAAGAGCTTACAACTTCCACATATCTAGGTGAAGAGTGTGAGGGAACATTATACAAGAAGTTACACTGATATTATATGGATGGGAGTTTTACAGCCATAAAATCTGCCTCTTTCTTATCCTTTCAATGTAACATCAGAAGGGTTAAAAGTTAGCTTCATTACATTTAAATCCAACTTTTTTTAATTAATTCTGAATGTTCCCCAAACCACAATAATCTGTTCTATACTCAGTAGTACCTAGGATGTATACCACATGGAGTCCAGACCTAAAAGCGCTGAGACAGTTATCAGTTTGACTTCAGTAGTTAGGATGGTGATCTTGAAGACTGGAAAATTATAATAAAACACTTAATTCTAAAAAACATTAATATGGGCTCTCTGTGTGACGCAGCCTGCAGGCACCCAGCACACACCAGCCCTGACACCACCATGCCCAAAAGGAAGGTCAGCTCCGTCAAGGGCATATCTGAGGACACAAGTCAAGAGGAGGTTGGCGAGGCTGTTCGCTAAACCTGCTCCGGCAAAAGTAAACACCAAGTCCAAAAAGGCGGCAGCCAAGGATAAGTCTCCAGAAAAGAAAACGTAAGCAAAACGGAAAAGGGGAGCAAAGGGCAAGCCAACCAAGACACGAAAGGCAAAAGGCAAGCTGCCTGCAGACAACAGCGAGACCAAGAACCAGGAACCACTTCTGATGCAGGAGGAGAGAAAGCCCAATCTGATTAGTCTCCTGTCCATGTCTTACGAGTGGGTTCTGTCTCCCTTCTTGTATAATCCAGAGGAATATTTTTATCAACTATTTTGTAAATGCAAGATTATTAGTAGCTCTAGAAACTTTTTTAAGAAAGAGAGAATCCCACCTCATCCCATTTTTTAAGTGTAAATGCTGTTTTTAAGAGACGAAATTATTTGCTGGTTGGTTGTTTGTTTGTTCGTTTTTGTTTTGGGGCCCAGAAAACACTGCGATCTTGCATATGGGAGGCTTTGATTGTCTTGGGTGTTGAATTAACATTCCATAGATGGGACTAGTTTTTATCTCCTGTTCTACAAAGCATACTAAGTAGCAATTTGGAATCATGCTTCTACACTTAATATGCCTTTAACATTTAAAATTCTATTTCCCTGTTGTCTTTTGTAAATTGTTACCTAAAGTAAACCACCCAGATCTTGCCTCTCCCTGCCAGAACTTTGTGTACTCTGTAACAGCTTTGGTCCTAGTCTAGTCGTCCAGTTTTCCCAGTAATGTGCTGGGAAAGACTGAAAAATTGAGTGTGTAGTGCTTATGATACTAAATTGTGAATTGGTGGGACTTAAGAACTTCTCAACATTTGAAGATACTGATACTTGATTTTCTGCTAAGTAAAATTTGCATCCAAATTTTAAACTGGAATAACTTTAGAAAAGAATCACAACTACATGTTTTTTCAGAATTTTGGTACGTGTACCAAGTTGAAATGTACAAGTTGAAATGTCTGTATACTGATTCTCAAAACAACCAATAAAATCTTAGGAAAGAAAAAAAAAAACATTAATAAGACTGTTCAAATATTTTCCATTTAGGTCCCATTTATTTATCATTTAAACTACGCAATAAACTTTTGAATGGGGCGTGGAATTACAGATATGTAGCCTTTAATGCATGCCAGTGAAAACAAATCACTTCAGTGGAAACAAACTAAAAATGTGGAATACTATCCTTTAAAGGGTCATTAGAAATAAAATTATTGGTGAGCCCTGGTAGAGCCAGTAGTTGGGCACAGTCCACACACATTCCAAGGTCCTAGGTTTGTGGCCAGGGAGAACAAGCAAGATGAACAACTAATAAAATGCTGCTTCCTCTTCTCCCTTCCTGCCGGCCTCTGTTCATCTCATTCCTACCTGCCCCTTTCCTTTAAAAAGAAATAAAGTCCTCAACAATCAAAAAAACCATATTCCAAGCTTATCTATTAATAAAATTTGCTGAACTCACAAACTTTCTGGTGTCATGCAAGGCAAGAAGAAAGCATATGTGTGTGTGGTAGCAGACTAGTTATCACCACAACGTCCATTTACTAGAACATGACATTACAAAGATACTCAACTTCTCTAAGCTTGTCTTCTCATCTACTCCACAGCACTGTGTAAGGATGAAATGAGAACAGGTAAAATGCTTGTACACTGTCTGGTACATGGCTGATGATCAACAAAGGTTTACTATTCTTCCTTATCGATCTTTAGTTTAGAGCAATTTCTTTCTTTCTTTTAAAGGAAAGGTACAGGCAGAAATGAAGGAGAGCAGGCAGGCAGGTAGGATGAGAGAGGAGAAAGAAGCACTTTGTTTTTATTTAGTTGTTCACACTGGTTGTTTACTCCTGGACCAGGGACTCAAATCCAGGGGTATGTGGCCTGGCTCCCTTGGAGGCAATCGACCTAATCACTGCTCCACCAGGGCACGCCACATTTTTATGTATTTTTATTTAGTTACTCATCTTGATTATTTCCCCTGGTCCCCAGATGCGAACCTTGGTCCTTGAGATGTATGTGGACTGTGTATGGCCAGAGGCAGTGGACCTAACTGCTTACTCCACCAGGACATGCCTAGTTTAGACCAATTTCCAGGGCTTGACAAGGAGAAAATCCAGTCTTCACATCTTACTCAATTTTCTTTTATTCTGTCAAATAGCAATAATAACAATAATGATGAAATTATGAAGTTGATGATAGTAGTTAACACTTATGTAGCCTTTAACATATGCCAGAAGCACAACTAAGCACTTTTATATACATAAATTAATGTACTCCTCACAACTAGTGAGTTAAATATTGTTTTCCCATTTCACAAAAAAGGGAACTGAGGCAGAAATCAGATCTACAGTTCATAAGTGGTAGAGCTAGGATTAAAAATCTGGCTTTTGGCTCTTAAGAAATACTAGCACTTGGCACAGTCCTGTGGCTCAGCAGCTAGGGTACAGGTCATGTGAAGCCCAAAGACCAGGGTTCAAGACCCGACATGACAGGAAGAAGAGGAAACAAAACAAAAACAAGCAAATAACAAGAAAATACTAGCACTGGCGTGCCCTGAAGGCTCAGGCTGCTGAAGCATCTATTACGTGCAGACCACGTAAAGTGTATAGACCCAGATTCCAGAACTGGGACAGTTAACAAAAGGAAAGGAAAGGAAATACTAGCAATATCCTTTAAGAACTCTTGGGGTGCATCCTTGTGGGTCAGGGGGCTGAGATGCTGGTGTGTGGACCACATATAGCTCAAGGCCTGAGTTTGAGATCTGGGGCTAGGGTGAAAAAACAAAAGTGAGCAACTAAATAAAGATGTTTCTTCCTCCTCTTCCGTCCTTACATGCTTCTTCTTCCTCCCCATTTCTTCCTTCCTCTCTTTAAAAACTTTTTTTTACTCAGGTAAGCAATGTTCAGATGGCTTGCTAAGTAGAACAGATCCATATTTTACAAATTAAGGTCATCTTAAGAAATATACATACACACATTTTTAAGCAAATAATTTATGCTATATATGGTTTATATGTTACATAGCTCAAAGTTTTTTACATGCATTTTATAATGTATTTCTGCAGTTCCAAAAGCTGACAAAGAGAAATATTAATTTAAATCAGAAAATAATTTAACCAGAATTATACTTTTTTGCAAGCTCAGCCACACGGCATATTCCAAAATATAAACATTTATTATGTTCTATTGTATCTCGCCTGTAACTATCTTCTAAAGGACAGCAGCATCTATGTCACTCAGTGTTAAACATCAAACATACATAAACGAGCACCCTGTCCTTATTAGGTGCTCAATAAATACTGGTGAAAGAATGAAGAGACTGGACATTAAACAAGAATAAAATTTTCAAGTCCATCTATTATTTCCATTCACATTCTAAAGCACTAAGACTCTAGGCTTATTTCCTACCACCCAGTCACTCCATAATTTTACCATCAGCAAGACCTCGCTGGAGTGACATTATTCCGTGACACCATCACACTTCCTTCTGGCCTATTCCAATCTAGAAGCTCGTGTAGCAAAATGTCTTAATGGCAAAGTCTCAAGTATACAATTAATCAGAAGATTCATGCATGAATGTTATAGCACTTCATGATTTTCAAAGTGATTTTACACTATTTCCCAGGTGCCTCATGATAGCCCTGAGATTAGACAAGGCAGGGGTGACAATTGAGGAAACTACCCCTAATGCTGTCTGACTGCTTGGGGTAGAAAGAAATTATGTTTTTTGTCACTATGAAAGAACCAGTGGGTCAGAACCCAGTTGGATAGACAATCTACAAAGTGACGTATTTTAAAGTCAATATAAGTGATTTTTAAAAAAATCTAAGTGTTCATTCATCTCTAACTGAAGTAAAAACAGGACAAAAGCCTTCACAGATACAAAGGCAGAGGAAACTCCTACACCTATGTAAGGATTAACTTGCATCCTTACAAAATTTCACAGTCACAAGAAAAGCCCTCTGGGCTGTTAAATGAGGAAGCCCAGTACAGGGGGGAAGGAAGAGAGCTACAGACTAAGTGTCAGGAAGTGTGGGTTTCACCCCTCTCTGGCTGACGAGCTGTGCAGTCCAGTCCTCACCTACATTCTAAACTCTGAAGTTGTAGACATATCGCTGCAGAAAACGGGAGCAAACAGAAAGACGTCTTACATTTCGGTACACAGCATGAACAACGTGAGCAAAAGGCTCTAGATCTGCGACGTGACTCTTTTAAGAGTCCATGCTATTAGAGTTTGCCATGGGTTTTACACACTAGCAGCTCTGAATAAGGGTTTAAGTTCAAACTCAGGGCCTCTGCGTAAACACTGCAAAACAGACAGATTTAGGATTATCTGTGGAAACACAAAGCGTGCTAAGATTGCATTTATACCCTCTGATGGTGGTTCAGAATAGTCTAGGTGATGAAATCTAAGTCTATTTGCCAAATGAATTTATTTCTTGTAATTTGTTTATTAAGATGTTTTTTCACCATTAAAAAGAAATGTGACCAGTCACTTCCCTAGCCCTCTGAGGGCTGCCATCCCTCCCTGACCTGGGGCAGGGCCCCACGGTCACTGGCCCTGTCCCAGAAGCCACCGAGGACACATCTCAGGAAGCCACACACAAAGAAACTACAAGCGACAACAACCAGAAAATTCTACCTAAAGTCAATCTGAGAGGTGTAAAAATAGAGGGTTTGTGACGAAGACCCTTCAAAAAAATGGCTTTCCCACCCCCCCCAATAAAAGAAAAGAAAGAAATGTGGCTCCTTGGATTTATGAAACTGTTAAATAGTATGCAGGAAACAACAAAGCAGACTGTGAGCTTCTGAGGACAGATATTGTTTCTCACACGTTTGTGTTCTGTTAACTTAATATATAGTTAGTTGAATGAATTTATGATAGAGGAACAACACTTTTTTAAAATTAAATTGATTTCAAATTTTACTTTTCTTTTTACACCCACCCCAGGTCTCAAACTCAGTGCGAACCTTAGCCACCTGAGACATGGGGGAGTGCTCAAATTTTACTTACGTGATGTGCTTTCTAACCTGAGGATCTATTTTCAACTGAACATTTCACATGGCACTTTACTGTAAATTGTCATTTTACCATTTCTCCACTCATACACTTTTGTATTAGAACAAAACATTTCATATGGTCTTAGCCTTCTTAAATGAAAATAATTTAGATCCAGAGTCTCAGGCTGAAAGATGATCAAGTCCCACGCTAGAATAGTTCTTCTCTAAATGCCTTCGGGATGGTTAGGGTTAAAAAGGCTTTAGGCATTCTCCTTTCTTGCTGATTGAGTTCCATATCTAGTAAGATACTAGGTGGGTCTGGTCATTTATGAGGGTCACAAGAACATGGGAGAATAAAAAAAGCCTTAGATTTAGCAAGGAAGGCTTGAGTTTAAGCACCAGATTGGTTATCCACTTATTAGTTGTGACCCTGAGCAACTCACTATGTTTTGGAACCTTTACTTCCTCACCGGTAAAAAAAAATATAGCATCAGCTCTACTCCCTTCCAAGGGTGTGGAGAAAATTGTATGTGTGTGAGTGTACTGTAAACTGACAAGAACTGCTTACGTGTTAGCTATGTTTTCCTTGCCATTAAAAAAAAGAAAGAAAGTGAAGATTTTAGATCATTATTCTGGTAAGCAGAGACATTGACAATGGAACATATCAAGGGTTTGGGGGAAGCTGGGAATAAAAAGCCTGGTCATTCACATAGAGCATAAGAATCTTAAAATGTGTTTGATTTTAGTTAAATAACATCTTAGTCTTAACTAACAATTTAGTAAGGATTAAAGGCCATAAGATCTTAAGTCAGATTGAGAACTCCTTCTTAACAACAAGTAAAATGACCTAAGAGAAGTAGCACAATGTGCTTGCATTCTCGCCAATCACCCAAGATAAATTTAAGTAAATAGACACTGGTGGCATAGCGGATAAGGCCACTGGACACAGTCCATATATATCTCAAGAACCCAGGCTTAGAGCCCAGGGGCTGGGGGGATAGCAGGGTGAGATGAACAACACTGAGTACATAAAATAAACAAATGCTTCTTCCTCCTCTATCTACCTGCCTGTTTGCCTACTCATCTTCATTCCTGCCTGTATGTTTCCTTAAAAAAAAAAAAGTGTGTGTGTATGTGTGTGTGTAAATAAAAGCAATACTAAATCCCAGTTAGTTTGTAGAGCACCCAAGTCAGCCACAAAAAATGACCTTCCATAGAACATATACCAGAGTTTCTATTTCATTACTGTGCTTAAATCTAATCCTGCTTTTTACATTCCTCACATACAATAAATACAATTAATTGGTAGAGTTCAGTCTGCCAGCATACTTTCAAACGACTTTTAAAACGTTAATTCTGTCATTACAAACACATTTTGTAAATGCTATACAACAATTTTGTCAGCACAGAGTGATCATTTTAATGTGAAGAAGACATTCATGAACATTTATTATACTCCTACTAAATGTCAAGCTGTGTGAGTTGTTTTCACATATATTTGGTTAGTTAATTCTCACAATGAGGTAGGTGTCAGCAGCATTTTAAAGATGAAAATGGATACTCAAATTGGTTATTAAATGACTAGCCCAGGATCACACAAGAAAACTGCAGCACCTACAACCAAGACAATTACTTTGAATAAGTGCAATTCTAGTAAACCTACTTCAGTGGCAAAGAACATAAAGTTTATTTCAGTAAAGTTTTGTGCCATGGTTAAACTTAGTTGACAATCAGGAAAAGCAGGTGATATATCTATGTCTATTTATTTTTTAAGAGAAAGGAAACAGGCAGGAATGAAGGCAGGTAGCAGGCAGGAGGGAAGAGAGAGTAGATCGAAGTCGTTCATGTTAGTTGTTTCCCCCTGTCCTAAACTGCAAATCTGGGTCTTTGGATTGTATGTGAACTGTGCTCCAGGCACGGGTTTAACAGCTAAGCCACCAGAGCATGCCGAGTAGTTATTTTTTTCACATTATCTATAGTCTTAGAGTTGATAAATATTAAATACTAAAAGATTCTCGAAAATATGTAAAACAAATCTTTTGCCAATTATATAAAAATATGACTTTCCCAGCATGATCTCTAAAAGAAAAAAATAATAAAGGGGAAGAAAGTAATTTCACAAATTTCAGACAGAGCAAAATCAAAGTATAGAAAAATCTTTGGAATAAAGTGTGGATTTATTTGGGAAAAAAAGTTGAGCAGCAAATAATGATTTGCTGATACCTACTCAAAAGTCATAATCACAAGACCAGCAAAAAGAGGAAAGGGAAAGGAAAAGATGTTAGCATATGGCATTATTGGGAAAAGTTCATGGTTTATGGTTACGTCAAATGCTTCACAAATTAAAATTTCCTTTTCACTCAGTTGAGCAGATGCTAAACCATAGTCAAAGAATAACTTAATTTCATCACATTTTGGTCAGAAATGAAAACACTTAAAAAACTATTGCTTCCACAGGAAAGGAAAATGCAAGAACTGTGAATCTACTGAAACAAGACAAGGAACGTTTTGAGTCAGAGTCACTCATCCTTTCCTGAAGACTGAAACACACAGTAGTGGGATTCACGTATAATCTGAAACAACTGCGACCCAAATTTCTCTAAGATTCCAAGGAATGGCACCTGCATCAGGAATTATACTTCTCTCTACCCCAAATACTACTTCAAAAAAAAAAAAAAGGAAAGGTACAGGCAGGAATGAAAGTGAGTAGGAAATCAGGCAGGAAGAGAGGGCAGGAAGAAGCATTTTTATTTTATTTTTATTTAGTTGTTCACGCTGGTTGTTTCTCTCTAGATCCGGGACTCAAACCCAGGGTATGAAGCCTGTGCTCCTTTGGAGGCAATTGACCTAAATGCTTCTCCTCTAGGGCATGCCTACCAAAGACTTTAAAAAAAAAAAGCATTTATATTTTTATTGCCCTTTCATAGTAAATGAGTATAATATGGCATTTGCTTATCATATTTAATATCTACTTATAATCAATGAGAGTACTGATGAACAAAGTATCACGCTTTCTGTAGATAGGCAAGTAGAGGTGTCTTTGCTATTTACTGTTTTCTGATACCTAGGGGGACCATACACAGGCGGAAACGGCTGGATCTGTTAGGGTTTTCTTGTTTTTAAAAAATAAGCCTTCTATGGATTTTTGATCAGGGGAGAGTTAAAATTAATGTGATGAAGCACTTTTCCACCAAATCTACTCTGATTAAAACAACAAACAAAAACACTTGCTCTTGGTTTTTAGTATCAATGAAGACAATGAGAATGAATTAGCAAGGCGGTTTAATTGTAGCATACTCCATAGGCTTCAAGTTGAATGTTTAAAAAAATTTTCAGTCTCTTGGAATCAGGAAGAGAACAATATGTTAAGTTTCTTTATGAGGTATGTTCTTTGAGGTTTGAGAAAATACATTAATATCTTACCAAATACAATTCGTAAGCAAAAGTTCTTCCCAGCTTAAAGAAAAATAACAAATACCATTCATTCTTTCATGCTGATTTCACAAAAGAGAAACAGCTAATTAGAATATGAAAAAATACTCAAACTCACTAGTAATTACAAAACACAAATTAAAAAGAAGTATTACTAAGTGGCAAAAATTTAAAATGCAAACAATACCAAGCGTCGGGGAGACTGGGAATGCAAGGCCTGATACACTATTCAGCAGCCTGACAGTACTGGTGCCACATGACACTCCTAAGTCTATATATCCCAAAGAAACTCTCCAACATGTGCATAATGGACACATAGAAGGCTGTTATTGGAAGCACTGTTTATAGTATCCTAGGCATCCATTGCTATGGGAATAGATGCTCACCATGGAATACTACATGAAATACAGTTAGGAGCAATTAGAAAAAAATGTACAGCCCAAAACACCTAAGATCTTAAAACACAGTGCTGAGTGAAAAAAAGCAAAAACCAAAGTAAGATCTACAGCATTTTTACTGGGAGAATTCTATAGCCTAATTCTACAACAGTGAGATATAATAAAATTATGGAATTAAATATATATACACATATATACATACATACACATACAAAATATTACTGAATGTTTTACAAAGATGCATGGACATCTAGCAAACACACTGGAAAGACTTCTCATGAAGTGGAGAAGGAAAATGGGGAGGGAATGGAGGCTGAACAGAAGGCCTTTATATACCAGTGTTAGACTATGTCCAAAACAGAGTCTGAATTCTAAATTCAGAATAATATTTTTCATTCATGCATACATTAATTTATTAAAAGCCTCTTAAGTACTGTGCTTAAATATAAACTTTTTTGATGCACCCTGACAGAGTAGTGGTTTGGTCAACTGTCTCTGGCTGAAGCACAGTGCACATAGATTCCAGGGACCCAGGTTTGCGTCCTGGGCCAGGAAGAACCACCAAGATGCACAAATAAATAGAAATAAATAAGATGCTTCTTCCTCTTCTCTTTTCCCTCTTGTCTGCCTACTCACCTTTCTTCCCACCTGCACAAAGATGTGTTTAAGAAGCATTTTAACCGAGAGTAGAAGGAAAAAATAATTTGTTTTAGAATATAATATATACACTATATATATATACTAAATATATAAAGTGAATTTCTCATTCATCATTCTTAAAATAATTTTATATTTTTTTTAATCCCCATCCCTGGGTATGAAACCTAGATTTGTAGGTTTTACATGGCCTGCAACTTCGCTGCCTTAACTGCCGAAGCCACAGGGGTGTGCCTATAATTCTTTTTTTAATTAAATAAAAAAAAAAAAAAACCTTGAAATTCTTTAAGTGTGAAGTTGAAATACAGAACTCTGAATCCCTAAAAAATTACCTGACCACATCTCAGTCCAGAATAAAATACAATTTTCCCTTTTCTTTTTTAAGAGATGAAGGGAGAAAAGGAAGAAGGGAGGGAGGGAGGAAGGGACGGAGGGAGGGAGGGAGGGAATGAGGGAGGCAGGGAGGAAGGAAGGAAGGAAGGAAGGAAGGACTTTTATTTATATGTTTCATTTTTTTGGTTGTTCCCTGAGGCCCCAGATCTTGAACCCAGGGTCCTTGGACATTACATGATCTACCCCCCAGCCCCAGCTTAGTACATAAGCCACCAGGGCATGCCAAAATATCTTTTCGCATGACTTTTAGAGGTAAAAACTTTTTCTTCTCGGAGGAGAAATTTTTTTCTACTTTACACGTTATATGTAATTTTCCCCCAAAGATATTTCAACAGCTCAAGAACACTTCTTGCCAGATTTCTATTTTCTAAAAGATGTTACAAGCAGACTGCTGGCTGCCAATTTGGTGTTGTTGCTAATATGCTCATTACACTGCACTGCTAACAAAAACTGATTAACACATTCGGTGCAAAGTGACAAATCTATCCACATCCCATGGGCACAAAAATAATGTCTTACCACCAAATTACCTATTCCCCTCTTTTTTTTTTTTTTTAAATAAATCTCATGTTACCTAGCATATATGATAATACTGGTAAACAAAACCAATAGCAACTTGTATGAATTGTATGTCTACAAGCTCAAAAATTTAACTCTTTAGTGTTTCATATCTTGATGCTAAGTGTTAACAGGTGAGAGGATTAAAGGTGAAAAATAGGAGATTGAGTCAACTATCAATACTACTGGGAAAAAACCCAAGCACATGAGCAGTACAATTTCACAGAAGAGAAACAGCTAATAAAAATATGAAGACAAGCTCAAACTCAGTAGTAATCAGAAAATACTAATTAAAATGAGATAGGATCAGTAGGATCATCGCCTTACAAAATAAAACGCATGTTAATTTATACAGGTTAACAAAAGATAATGCATTTCTCATTCAATAATAACTAACTGAGCCATTACTATATGTCAGACACTGTTCTAAACATTTTACATGCATTACTTTCATCTTTACAACAACCCAATAAAGTAGATACTATATTATCATCTCTATCTTTAGATCATTGTTTCGAATCAAGTGTAGGCTCTTTATCATTGCCTTTAAAACCTCTACCAAGTGGTCTCAACTTCCATTATTATCCCTTTTCAGTCATTTTGGTTCTACTTTCTGACTCAAAAACTTGACCAATATATGTTCTACACATTATTTTCTCTGGCAAATCCCTTCCTCCTCCCTTACAAACTATAGAAGAATTTTTCATGAAGACATTTTCAGTTAGCCCCCTTTTCATATGCTTATTAAAAGGAAACTCTATAGACATATATAGAGCAAAAAGTAAATACCTCCCCCCAAAGTGGAATACCTCAGTAAGTTCTTACATGTTACCGAAATAGGAATATTCTACACATATTGTTTTACTATGTGACTTTAAAAAGAATATAATGGACATCTTTCTATATCAGCAAAGAAAGACCTATTACATTCTTGACAGTTTAATAACCATCTGTTGTATGGACTCATCTGTATTATTTAACCAGCCCAACAGACATGTTTTTGCTATAACAACGCTATAAAGAAAAAATTGGTACTCATATTTTTCATGGGGGTATATTAATATAAACAGACACATTTTTACAAGGAGAATTGCTAGCTCACAGCAATTTATGTCGGTTTTTTTTTTTTTTTTTTTAAGGAAAGGTGCAGGTAGGAATGAAGGTGAGCATTTTTATTTATTTTTATTTGGTTGTATTTATTTATTTAGTTGTACACATCATGGTTGTTCCTCCCAGGCCCAGGACACAAACCCAAGTCCTTGGGATGTAAGTGGAATGCGCTCAGCTGGAGGTGGTAGACCTAAATGCCATTCCACCAGGGCCCACCAATTTATGCAGATTTTAAATTCCAACAGATATCACCAAATTTATCTCCAAGAAAATTTACATTCCCGCTAGCACTGTGTGAATTCCAACTCTCCACATTTTCATCTACTACTGGCTATCATTAACTTGACTAATCTTTCAATCTGATACAGAAAAAGTAGTTATGTGGGTTTTTTTCAAAGGAAAGGTGCAAGCAGGAATAAAGGCAAATAGGCAGGCAGGCAGGAAGAGAGGAGGAAGAAACATTTTTATTTATTTTTATTTAGTTTTTCATCTTGGTTGTTTCCCCCTGCCCCAGGACATGAATACAGGTCCTTGGAATGCATATGGATTGTGCTCAGCTGGAGGCAGTGTACCTAACCACTACACCACCAGGGAGGACCTTGTGTTTTATTTCATATTTAAATTATCAGAACTACTGGGCATACCTTGTGGCTTACGTGGCTAAAGTGGAAATACATGTGTTTACAATCAGTTGTCAGCTAAGTTGAACCACCAATGGAGAAAAAAAAATGAAGAAGCACAATAGTATAACTGGGGATATTGGCCATGTTTAACAAATCTGGACTGTTAGCATGGAATAGGCAATGATGTCAACCACCAATGAGTTTGATTTCTTCATTAAAGCATACTTATCTTTCTCTAGAAATATACTGTGATCAATTTTTCAAGCTATGACATATATTATAGAAACGGCCTATTTCTTTATTGAATAAATTTGACATATAACACTGCATAAGTATAAGGTGTACCGTGATTTTTGCACATTATTTATCCAACCGGGAGGTTAATATCCTAAACATATATAGAGCTCATAAAACTCAACAAAAAAAAATCTAATTTAAAAAATGGGCGGAGAATCTGAATAGACACTTTTCCAAAGAAGACATACGAATAGACAAGAGGTACAGGAAAAAATGTTCCTCATCTCTTATTATTAGAGAAATGCAAATCAAAACAAAGTGAGAGACTGCCTCACACCTGTGAGAACAGTTATTATAAAAAAAAAAACTGAAAACAAGTGTTGCAAGGATGTGATGAGAAAAGAACCCTTAATACATGGTTAGTAAGAGTACAAAGTTATGCACTCATTGTAGAGTAAGATTGGTGTAAACAGTTTGGAGATCACTCGAAAAATGAAAAAGAGAAATTCCATATGATCCAGCTGTCCCACACCTCTGGAGTATTTATACCGATCCACCCCCACCAAAATAACTAACAAACAGACAAACACAAAGGGCATGCTCTGGTGCAGTGGTGGTTGAGTCAATTGCCTCCAGAGGATACAGGCCACGTACCTCTGGGTTCAAGTTCTGGGCTGGGGATGAGCAATCACTATGAACAACTAAATAAAAATAAGTGCTTCTTCCTTCTCTCTCTCCCTGCCTATGTGCCTACTGCCGTCATTCCTGCCTGCACCTTTCCTTTAAAAAGCAAAACAAAAACGCTACTTTGAACAGATATATGCACAACCTCATGTTTATTTGCATCATTTACAATAGCCAAGAGTAGGAAACAACAATGTAAGTGCCCAACAACAGATGAGTGGATATAAAAGTTATGGTTTACATACTGGAATACTACATAGCTATAGAGATATGAAATTCTGCCAATTATAACAACATGGGCATTAAACGGAATTATGCTAAGGGAGATAAGTCAGAAGGAAAAAGACAAGCACCGTATGAATTCACTCACATGTGGTAACAGAAAAGTCAAACGAATGAATTAACCAAATAAAACAAAATTAGGCTTTCAGTTTATAAGGCCAAATTGGTGGTTACCACAAAGGAAGGGGGAAAACTGGGTTAAAGCGGTCAATTAAACAGTGAAGGATAGAACTGGAGTGTTAATGTAGTATATACAGATGTTGATTTAAAATGATTCATCTCTTAAACCATATATCATAATACAATGTTACTTCAATATTTTTTTTAATCTAAAAAAAATAGGCCCCCTGTAGTTCAGAGAGCTAAGGCACAAACTATGAAAGCCATGGACCCACGTGCAAGACCTGGGGCAGGGAAAAAAATAAAATAAAAGAGCATATTCAATTCCATAGTCATGTATTTACTTATACTCATAACACCCTTCTATGCAACCAGTTCACTTTATTTTTTTCACATGCAATGTTGTTTATTAATTTGACTTTTGACCTTTTAGATGTTAAAGCATAAAAATATATAGTGGCTGTATATTAGGATATAAAAAAGAAAGTTAAAAAATGCAAATGTTAGCAACAGCCAACCATAGGGATGTTCCAGACATTCTGGATTATGCAAATAAAATTCTAATACAGCCGCACCTACTATGAATACTTACAAAAATGAGATGTCCTCTATGTGTGTGTGTGTGTGTATACACACACACAAAAACACACAAATGCTGATTCACTGTCAAAGGCTAGATAGATGTCTATGCTTATCATGCTATTGGCCATGAAGGCTGAAGTGAGTTATTCATTCATTTTCACATCTGATTTTCTTTGTGGCTGCCTCCAGGTAACAATTTTTGTCAGAGAGACTCTAATTAGTTCTAACAGGTAGTTTGACCTCATTATCCCAATTAATTAGTATCCAAAACTGCAAAAATAAGTATCACAAATTATTTAATAATCTAGAAAGGGTTTGGCTTAAAACATAAATCAGTAAACCCTTCTCAATCCTTTCTTTAATTTATAGTGAAAATTTATATTCTTCACAAAACGAACAGAATCAGAAGATTTTATTCTAAAGTCAAAAATCTCTTGCTACTTTACTATGACCACATGACCTATCCAAATGAGCATATGACAGCGCACATCATCTTTCCCATGTCTGAGACTGAAAGAAAGAGCAGGGGTAGAAAGGAGCAGAACACCAATGTGACAAAGAGCTAAAGTCAAGCTGTAACTTGTGGCTTATCTCTGGGTCACTCGTGGCTGCATTTTGAAGTAGCTGACCCTATCCTTCCTTTGGAGAGATATGTATGTCATAGAAAAGCATTTTCCTAAACTGAGACAGCAGTGTTACACTCCCACCCCTCACAGAACTTGTCCTGCTGGGTTCTGAAGACAATGACAAGCAGCCCTGTATTCTGTGAGTGGGGGCAGTGAAGACCAGCTTCACAGGATCTAAACTATGCCAGACGGCCCTGCTAATCCTCCCCAAATCCCATAATGTGGGATTGGGGGTGGGGGATAGAACAGAACACAGCCCAAAATTGATGAAGGAGAGTAGCTCTGGATTATGAGAGGTTATGTTTCTATTTGAATGAGGGGAGGCAGGGGCAGCAGGACAAGGAAAGGGCAACTACTAAAGTCTGTACATTTATAAAAAACACAGCACAAAATTAATTTTATCCCTGATCCTCTGATGTACTAACATCTGCACACACACCCCCCCTCCCCCCCCAATCATTTGCCAGTCCTGGCTGCACTGAAGGCACAGAGTAGCAGGCATTTTCACACAGTGAGGCTGGAAGAGATGCTACTAGAGTGTAAATTACTAATTAGCTCAATATTAGACAAAGAGAGAAAATACCTGTCACAGAATGCTGTTTACAATTTGACATATAACAAAAACAACCCTGAAAATTTCAGTAGAGCGTCTTACTTTCCAGACTTCCATTAACATGTAAATGGCAAAGAACAGCATTATAATCTTTAAAAACTGCCCATGTCTCAGAAACAATAATGCAAGTCTGGAAAGAATGCTTTCCAAATAATTTATAATTTTCTCGTCCTTATGAAAGCAAAGTGGTTTTAATTATTACAACCCGCTTTAATAAGGAGCTATATTTCATAGCTTTGATGATTACTTAAAGAGGGGGAGGGGATGACAAGCCCACAAGTTCTGTACTTGACATTTGTTGGAATACAGTTTTAACAGTCCTTTCACTAAAATCAGACAGGCGCATTTCTTCAGGTCGTGCCTTTATCAAATGGACAGGCTGCCATTTTATTTTATCTTATTTATTTTTAAAAGAAAGGTATAGGATGGAATGAAGGTGAGAGTAGGCAGGCAGGCAGAAAGAGAGAGGAGGAAGAAGCACTTTATTTTATTTAGTTGTTCATCTTGGTGGTTCTCTCTAACCCCAGGTAACGAATCTGGGTCCTAGGGATATAAAAGGATTAGGCCTGGTCATAGGTCAAACCCGCCAGGGCATGCCAGCCTACCATTTTAATAAAGATTGAGCTGAAAGGTGGCAGTGAAGATGGGGTCAACTAAATCTGCATTTATGAAAGAAGCGAGTTTAGACACGTATCTCATAGAAAACTGAAGACACCACAAATTTCAGTTTATTGGTGGGGAGAGGGTAACGGAATGTCAAAATATTTATATTCATTTTGTTACTACAAGGCAAACCTATTTGAATTATTCTCATCCAAAGTTCTTAAGCCAGCACATTTTTACACTTAGATCCTTTCCAGCTCCTGGGTTTTCAAAATACTTATTTCACCTAAATATGCCTTTGTCAGGGTGCTGAAGGGCCCTGTGGCTCCTGTTTCTCACATAATAACCACCCACACATCATCAATAGCACATGCTGAGAGCTCACCAGAGTGCGAGCACATCATGCTAAGTACTACAGAGGTGCCCAACAGAGGAGTACACCACAAACAGATTTTGCTGATGTGGGAGAAGCCTACAAACACATTCTTCACAGGTAAAAGAATGTTACAGAACCACAAAATCCACTCTAAATCCAATCTTAAGATTCCTTTGTCTCACATGCTTGACTAAAATCAAATATACTTGACTAAAACCAACCTCCTTATCCACTCAAAACATTTTTTGTTTCTTTTTAATATCAAAGCCTCTATATCCATTTTTTTCAAATTCACTTGCTTTAAAATAATCAAAAGAAAATGATAAAGCAAACAGGACAAAAGAAAAACAATGGGTGAATTTGAATACGGTATATAGAAACTCCTTTTGCTAAATTTAAGTTAGAGAAACTATTTTAAAAACTAACTCACAGAAAAATAAAGAGTACTAACAACAATACTCTCTCATGCAGTTGTGAGTTTTAGATAATTTACATATGGGCACAGTCTACCTATATCCCATGGTCCCAGGTTCATGTCTCAGGACTGGCAGGAAAAACCAAGATGAACAACTAAATACAATAAGTAAAATACTTCTTCCTCCTCTCTTCCTGCCTGCTGCTGCTCATCTTCATTCCTGCCTGTACTTTCCTTTAAAATTAAAAAAAAAAAAAAAACTTTATTTTTTCACATACCTCGTTTATGCTATTCACTTAACAAATACTAATTATTCTTTTTTAAGAGCGAGAAGGGGCACGCTCTGTTGGAGTAGCAATCAAGTCAGTCTCCAAAGGTTTACCCCTCTGTTCAAGTTCCGGGTCCTGGGGGGCAATAACCACTGTGAACAACTAAATAAAAACTAAAATATAAATGTTCCTTCCTTCTTTCTCTTCCTGCCTTCCTGCTCACCTTCATTACAACCTGTACCTTTCCTTTAGAGAGAGACGGGGAATAAGCATTTTTATTCATTTTTTACTTTAGTTCTATATCTTGGTTGCTCTCCCTGGTCCCTGAATGTGAACTCAGGTCCTTGGGATGTACGTGGACTGTGCTAGACCAGAGGTGGTGGACCTAACCACTATTCCACCAGGGTGGGCCAAGGTATTTTCTTAAATGAGTGATCAACTGTAACACATGTACTGCTCTGATGAGGGATGATGACTATGGGGGAAACTGCATAGGTGGAGGCAAAAAATAGATAGGCAGTCTGTGTACCTTCCCCTCAATTTTGCTATGAACCCAGAGCTACTCTTTAAAAAAAAAAAAAAAAAAAAAAAAAAAAAAAAAAAAAAAAAAAAAAAAAAAAAAAAAAAAAAAATATATATATATATATATATATAGTGGTAATTCAGAAAAGAAAAAAGAGTGGATCAATTTACACAGGCACATATAAAGAAAAGACAGTAAAAAACCAGCATAAGTATGAACACATTTTGCTTATGGACATCCGCAATGAAATCTGAGTTCCAGTTTTCCTTAATCACAACACTCTTTCAAACTGCAAATCTGTATGGTACATAACAAGTCCAGGGCCCTTTTCTAACTAAAAAGTTAGGTAACTATTAATGTGCAATGCAATTAGGCATTTTATTGACTTGGTGTTGTTTTATTTTAAATACAATTTTGCAAAGAACAAAAAACAGGAGCACTTAAGGACCTTTATGTAATTTTCGCATTAGACATAACCCTTATGGCATTTGTCCCAAGTTCCCCATCCAGAAAGGAACTGAGAAAAGGTTAACAACAGAACCGCAGGGGTAATGTAAGGATATGTAAGTAAGATCTGATAAGAGGTCAGATAAATCAGCAGAGTTTAATCTGGAGAGCAGCACAGTGAGGAGTGACTTCCTAACAGTCAAGCAGAGGAAATACCAGAGCACAAGCAGAACACAAACTCTGCAGGTAAAATGCCAAGGTTGCAGTCCCATCTCTACCACTTGGATGGTTCTTCTACTTTATGAACAAGATGAATATTATTTGCACTAAAAGATAATCCTCTATTGAACATATAGTTGTAAAATGTCTCAATATAACCCTGAGCAAGTGATTTAATCTCTAGGAGCCTCTATATCGTCACATGTAAATGGAAACAGTAATAGTGCCAAACTCATAAGATTGCTGTGAGGAGCAAATGAGCTAGAATTTGCAGAGCTTATGATAGTGTCTGGCAAAAACAGCAACATACAACATACTCAATACTAATATTGAGTTCATGAAGAACTAGGGTCATACAGAATTTTTCACTCAAAAATTGAGACTGAAGCAAGAAAGAACAAATGTAAGTACAGCAGTATATGTGCTCTCTTTATAGAGAAAAATTATTTAAATGCTAGAAAAAATTCTCTACAAAGGTTGCTACATTATTGATGGAGATTTACGGATAAAGAATAAATTTTTATCTACCTGGGATGATTTAAGTGGGATACTGATTGAAGTTGCAGGGTAAACTAGAGGTCCTTTCAAGATTTCTTGCCATCCGAAGAATCTACAAATAACCAGAAAAACATAAATACAACCTACTCGTTCAAATCTGAAAATAAAAATTTAATAGTTCTTTGCTGAGCAAATAAGATTATAACCAAATAAAGTTAAACTGAGTAGAATTCTACTTGGTGAACAAATAAAGCTTAAATTTATCACTGGAGTCCTTACTGATGAGTAGTAATATCTAAACTAAAAGATTATTCATTTTTAGTTATAGAAATAGCAACTAGAAATAATCATGCACAGTGAGAACTGGTGATTTAGCACACTAAGGAGCACACAGAAACAAAAGATGAGACCCAGACTCTTTCTTTTAATTGATCTTATTGTTTATATTTTCTTCAGCAATATCAAATAAGTCTGAAATAATTTATATAAAGATACTGAGTTTAAACAATTACAATATAAAATGGCATGTCACACACCTAGTAGTAATACCTGTCCAAATGTATTGATAAACGAAGGTGATACACGTATCACACAGAAACAGATGTGTCACACTGAAGTTACACTTTAGGTTGAAAGTTAGCATTTCAGACTAATCCTCTTAAAACTTAGATGCAGAAGTAGTTATTTTTAAAAATCCTGTTAAACTGCTAAATCAATTTAGGCATCTCAAACACATGTTTCATAGAATTCAGAAAGATTTAAATTTTAAATTATTCACGTACATTGATAACCAATGTTTCTCATAACCACAAATCAAAATTGAGTCTCTGCTAAATATTACAAATAACATCGATATAATGGTTGCTACTAATACCCACATAACGGTCTATACAAAACTTATGCAACTTTGGGGGAAAAAAGTATTTTTGTATATCTGAATGTACACTCATGAAATAACTTGAAAAATGAGTCTTAAGAACAGTTTGCATTATTTCCTAAGTATATGCCATCCTTTTGTGCCATGAGATGCAAAGTAATAATCATTCATGTTCTTAGCTAAATAAAAATCTTCAGAAATAAATATTCACAAAACTCAGAAAAAGTAACCAAATTTTGTCCCAAATTTCTTATCTTCCTTTTAAGTCCCAAGAGTGTCTTAAAAAATCAAAAGCTTCTAGGAAGTTAATGTTCATATGGCCTTCTTTATTCACAACTACAAAACAGAAAAGGCAGTGGAGCTGTCCAAGGCTCCAGTCTGCATTATCTTGTAGAGGTTTTTCTCATGATAAAAATTCCTAAATTTATCACCCAACACAAAAGGTAAGTCCCGCTTGAAAATCCTCCACTAATCTATGCATCTCCCTTTCTTTATATCATTCTGTTGAATGGGTGAGTTACCTACTGCAATATAAAATGTCCCACACAAAGCTAAAGATGGCTTAGGAACTCAAAAATCTCCACCTCATAGTCCTGACTTAAATCTCTTACCCAGCAAACTTCCCAGGTTGGTTATTTGTCTTTCTCTGAGATTACTGAATATTCTACAGCCACGGAAAACAAGCAGAAAGCTGGTTGAGAAATCTAAACAAAAAGATTCTCCTTTCTCTGTCTCAACAACAGTGGGCTCTCCATTGAAAATGAAAATGCTGTCAATACAGCACTCTGCCCAGTGCTTGTCAGGTACAACACCAACACCATCACACTACACAGGCACAGTCACACTGTAAATAAAGACATCCCATTTTCCCTCTACCACAATACCAGCGAAATGCAGGTCTTCGGCTCTGAACTGATGGCTTTATCATTCATGCAGGAACAATCAAATCAAGATGGGTCTCATCATTTCAAAGTGGACAGGAAAGTCAAATTAAAAGCAATGAAAGGTGGAAGGAGATTCAAGATTCCTTGACAAGAGGGAGGTTTCTGGAATTTCCTACTTTTAGGGACAAAAGGACTCACAGTTTCAACACACTGACAGTTCTCTTCTCAACAAAGAATTCCTTTCCTAAACCCCCACCTCCACTCTTAGTTTTTAGCCATCCCCACCCCCCTTCTCCCAGGTCTCCACTCACCATGATTC
The DNA here is from genome assembly GCA_004363575.1 of Solenodon paradoxus. NCBI lineage: Eukaryota > Metazoa > Chordata > Mammalia > Eulipotyphla > Solenodontidae > Solenodon > Solenodon paradoxus. The sequence continues at coordinate 42,379 of RJWH01005021.1, read as the reverse complement.
CTCCTCTTCTGCAAAGGTCCCCTACACTTCATCCTTCACTACAGCGCTGGTGCCCTGACTGTGCAGACCTTCTGGGGCATCTCCCCACCACACACACCTTTCCTTCCCACCCCAGTTCTACAACCACCAGGACTTGCCCAGCATCCCCTTGCCCTGCTCTCTTCCCCTAGTCCCCATCTCAAGTCCTGGGGCCCATCTCTTCTTGCTCCTCCCACCATCCACTTTTAGCCCGGTCTCTTCACCTGCGTTTTTGTTTTTGTTTTTTGTTTGTTTGGTTTTTACATTGGGATCTTGCTGAAGCTCTCCAATTAGAACAATCCCAAAGCAACCCTGGCCCCAGACCACCATCACTTCTTTACATCTTTACTCTCATTGCCTTTTCTGGACCCCTAATTGTCCTATAAACGCTCCATCTTTCACCTCTATTTCCTTTCGCCTTTCTCCTACACTCTTATCCCAACTCCACCTGGTACTAGTCCAGTGTCTCATTCATCCTCCTTCACTTTCAAGAATTTACACCCATTGCCCAACCAATGCCCCCGACCTTTCTCAGAGCCTCGCAGTTGCCACCCCACCGTGGGTCCTAGTCCTTCAGCGCATCTCGCTGTGCACTAGTTCACACCCTCGTCACGTCTGGCTCTTAATCACTCCCTCTCCTCTCCTCCCAACTACTACCCCAGCTCTGGCCCTCTTTGCCTTCACTTCCAACTCTTACCTCGGTCCTCCTTACCCCAATACCGCCCCTACAAAGCTTTCCCCTTCACATCCCCGCTCTCACACCTAAGCCCAGGTTCCCTCTTCCTAACCTCATTCCCTGCCCGGCTTCCTCAACACCCGCCCTGGTCTTTGCTTCCTGACCACCTCCTTAGCTGGCTCTTTCTCATTCCTCTCCTGCCTTCCAACCCTTTCTCCCCTTAATCCTCATCTCATTCTTAGCCCATTGCCCCCGTCCGCCCCGCAGCCTCCCTTCTTTCCCCTCGGCTTTTATCCCAAACCCGGTGGTGGCCCACCCCGCCAAAATCCAGCGCCCGCGCGCCCCGGCCGCCGGCTCTCACCTCCCGCCCGCCCCCGCCCCGGGCGCCCCCAGCCCGCCGGTGCCGCGGTCCCGCCCCCTGCCCCCGCTCCTCCCGCCCGCCAGGCGCGCGCAGCCTTTGTCGCCCCTCACCCGGTGTGTGAGGATTTTGCTTCTTTAAAGGGGAGGGCCAGTGTGCCGGAGACACCAGTCCCCGCCTCCAAGCCTGAGAACCGGCTCCCAGGCCGTCGCGTCTTCCCCGGTCCCCGGCCCCCCTCCCCCCCGCGGAGCTACCCCCTTTGCTGCCTCCCCACCTCCTCTGCCCCCTCCCCTGACCCCCCTCTATTTACCGCCATCATCAGCACGCGCGAGCTGTCACCAGGGCGCGAGACGACCGAACTCGGCCACGCCCCCTCATCCGCCCATTGGCCCGCCCGCCGAAGCCCCGCCCCCCCGAGCCCCGCATTGCGCCAACGGCGCAGCGCTGGACCCCGACCCCGGTACAGAATTTTTTTCCCAGGGTTCGCGCCACGGGCGCAAAGTTTAGGGTCAGCCACAAAGGCTCGGCCGATTTGAGCCTAGCGTAAGGGGCAACAGCATAGAGTAGCGTAGTGAATCGCGGGTCGAAGTTTGGTTGAAGCACAGGAGTGTAAATAAGGAGGTTTCCAGACAAAGAGATTCTTAAAGGTACAGTCGAGAGTCGGTACGTCCTCCTTAAAGGGCCAGAGACTCCCTAGCCCATCTCCGCCCCCTTCTTGCCAATCCTTGAACCCCAGAACAAGTAACGGAATGAGTTCCCACAGTCATTTGGATGGGCTCCTTTAGCATCCCTCCCCACTGTCAATAGAGAAAAGCCTTCCCTAATATCCCACCTATGTTTTTGTTTTGTTCTGTTAAAAGACATTTTTAACTGTCTTTCGGAGAGAAGCAGCCTCGTGGAATTTCCTGAGGCCGCGTTCGCAAAAGTTACTATTGGCTCTCGGACGGGCAAGCACGTGTCTGGCTTTTGCCACTGATGACCCAGACGGGATTCAGCAGTTTTATGGAAATCCTCCCAAGAAAGAAAGAAGTTCATGGCAGTGAACGGAAGTTCTGCAGCTAGTGGTCCAGAGATCACAGGGAAACAGAACAGAGGCTATTTCTACAGGTCTTCTCTACCTCAGAAAAGGCTTCCTTCTTGGGCAGCTTCTTGGGTGCGCTGTCCTGGCATAACTTGATGAGGGTGGGGGCGTTACCCAAAATAAGACCAACATTGCTACATCACCCAACAGATGGTAAAGCAGGTAAAGCTTACACGTAAATATAAGGACAAGTTAAAGAAATAAACAAATGCGTTATCAGCTACATTAGCTCCAGGCTTACACACTTGTAAATTATGAAACAGAAGCACCACAGCCAAAGAAGCATAAAATAAAATTTAAAAAAGGAAGGGGAAACATGTGCATGTAAGCAAGTAAGCATGAAACTACAAAGCCTAGAGTCAAGCGGCATTAAGTGTGAAAACATTTCCAAAGGCAATTTAAGTTGGACATATCAAAGAGATTTGACAAAAGGAGAGGACCTGACAATTGATTGGATGAGTATCTGCCATGTGTTTTAGGGGCATACCTCTATCGCCTTTAATACTCTTTAAGGAATTCTTACAAGTCCTTATCTATTTTCTCCCCATAGTCCCCAAATCCCTCAAGAAAATTCTTGGAGAATAAAGACTCTCATTCCATGTTAATCATAATAGATGTTTTTGCTGAGTGAAGGATTTGGTAGTCATTTAAGATGGAAGGGGTGCTTTCCGAATAGCAATCCAGGAGAGGAAAGAATCTCAGTGCTTTTGAGCATGTATTTTATAGGGTTCTCAGAGTATGGCCTGGGGAGCCCAGGGATGGGTGAGACTTTTTCAGGGGATCCCTGGGATCAAAATTATTTTCATATACATTATTTGTTGTCATTGTGATGACATTTGCACTAATAATTAATAGGGAAAATTACGTTAGCACAAATCAAGATGTCACCAGATTGTACAAGCACTCAGGTGTTTACTGTCACCCATTCACAGTAAAAACACCTGCTTCACTTATAAAGTCCTCGATGAAACACTAAACATGATTTATTTAACTTTATGCAACTGTTTAAGGATACTATACTGTGTGGTTAAATGGATGTATGCATAAAGCACTTGTGGTCCTTACCTAAGTAGAATGTTTCTTTTAAGGAAAAGTCCTTGTACAATTTCTCTTGAGTTTTGAGCTAAGTCAGTGACTTTATTCATGGGATAACACTTTTACTTGAAAGAACAGATAACAGATAAACTATAGTTATTCAGCCCTGGGTATCTGACAGACATTTTCTCAAAAAATAAAGTGAGCCTGACAGGATTTGTTAGCAATAATTAAGGCTTTCAAGCAAAACTTAAAATTTCTAAAAACTTGTATCTGCCACTGTGAGTCAAATAGCTTCCCAAGACTTCTGTGATAAAATTGATGGTGATGTGATATTAACAAACAGGATTTTTTTTACAGTGAAATGTGTCAATATTTAGATCTATAAATATTTTCCAAATGACCAGTGTGTGATGCTACAAAATCAATCACACACTGGTAAAGGATCCATTCAAAGTGAAAAATAAACCAATGAATTTTAATAGAATATGAAAAGTTCACTGATAAGATTCCACATTACAACTAAAGTTTAGCAGGTTTTTTATTTAGTTTCAAAAGTTAGCCATAATTATCTGAAAAGATAATTACTTTTTCAACTATAATCTGTGTAAGGCTGGGTTTTCTTCAGATTTTTGCACCAAAATAAATTCCAACAGTTTGAATGTAGAAGCAGATGTGTGTCTACTCTCTTCAAATATGCCAGACCTTCAAAAAGCTTTGCAAGAATGTAAAACAATTCCATTCTTCTCCACTAAAGACTTTTATTTAGAAAGTTATTTTAACTTGTGATGAGTTTATTGTTACTTGTAAATGAGTTAATAAATACTTTAATTTTTTTCATTATGCATTTTAATAAGGTAAAAATCAACAGATAAAACCTACATAGAGAAATGCTCTTTGGGATACTCCATTTTTAAGAGCAACACGCAATCCTGAGAGCAAAAAAATTGTTGGGAATTGTATATATGATGGGAGCAGAGAAAGAGAATGTTTTACATATTTTAAACATGAAAAAGCTCATCAGCGCAGAATGGGAAACAGAATCAGGAATACTACTCTGTCTTTAAAGAAGCAAGTGGTTAAGAATTTAATCATGGCATAAAAAAGCCAGTTTGGAGACAAGTACTAGTAAGATTTGGGAAAAGAGAAAAAGGGATGGATGTGTTCCACACAAAAGTAAGAGTCATTTTCACCCCCATTTTTTTTTTTTAAACCCCAGCCTCTTTTTCTTTAGGTTATAGGAGAACAAGTTTAATCTCATGACTATGAAGAAGTATCAAAACATATTATTAGGTGCACCCTGGTGGAGGAGCAGTTAGATCAATCACCTCCAAAAGAGCTGGGTCACATACTCCTGAGTTCCAGTTCCAGGTCCAGGGAAAAACCACCAGTGTGAACAACTAAATAAAAATAAAATAAAAATGCTTCTTCCAGCTCTCTCTTCCTGCCTGCACCTTTCCTTTCTAGACTGCAGAGATAATCCATATAACCCGCCCTTACTGGTCTGGTTACAATAAATTATATCTATAACATGAATAGTTTCTCGGGACCCTCTCTCCACACAACACTACTCTACATTAGAGGAGAATTTTAACAAAGTAACAAGGACCCCATTATTTCCCATCCTAAACATCCTAACCATCAGCATCATTAAAAAGATGCAGGAGCACGGATTGCCCTTAAGCCTCTGCTTGCAATCTAGAGAGGAAAGGGGATAAGTGGGGGGGGACAGACAATTAAATAAATAAAAATGCTCTTCCCTCCTCCCGCTTCCTGCCTGCCTTCCTCTTTAAATTAAAAAAAAAAAAAAAATAATAATAATAAAAATAAATACGAGAGCAGAGACAGCATCTCTTTGCCTACCTACAAGGCACTTTTTCTTTTTTTTTTTTTTTTAAGAAAAGGTGCAGGCAGGAATGAAGGCAAATAAGCAAGCAAAGAAAGGCAGAAGCAATTTATATTTGCATTTATTTGTTCACATTGGTTGTCCCCCACCCCAGGTCTTGAACCCAGGACCTTGGGATGTATGTGGGACTGCTCCCAGGATGTACTAGACCGCTAAATCCCCCAGGGCGCACCTACTTATAAAGTACTCTTCACACCTATTCTCCCTTGAGCCTCTCATCAACCTTATGAAATATGGAAAGTGGGGCATCATTACCCCCCACTGTAGAGAGGAGACCCTGAGAGGTCAAGTTGGTTGAAGTTCCTTAGCAACAGGTACAGAGCAATAGCTAACACTTGGTTGTCTGTCTCCGAAAGCTGTGTTCTCTTCCCTTCAGCAGGCTGCCTCAGAGCACCTGTCACTCTACATCCCTACTCTTGCCTTTCCTACACGGCAAAAGATTCCCAATAATAAATTCTCCCTTTGGGAAAATTTAGGACATATAAATGTGGTCCCTAAATTCTCTTCTCTAAAGCCCCCAAAGAAAATTCAGTAGAACTCATATGAACCTTAAAAGCAAGTCTTGAACTTTTTCTCATTGAACAGATAAAGACCACTGAGGCAGACAAAGATTAATGATTTCTCCAAATTCAAATGTGTGTATGGATAAGGTGGATATTGAACCTGGCAGGACGGGTATAAGGTGATGTATTTATATTATGCAATTCTAAAGAAACTTGTTAGCTGTATTCTTTAAAAAACAAACAAACAAACAAAAAAACAAGTCTTAGGGCACCCTGGTAGAGCAACAGTTAGGTCTGCTCCTCCAGCTGATTGCAGTCCACATATATCCAAAGGAGGTGGGTTCTCATTCAGAGATTCAGAATAGGGGGAGATGGGGCTGTGAGGGGATGGGGAAGACACTCACAACCAAGAGATACAACTGAAATAAAATAAAAACAAATAAAATACTTCTTCCTCCTCTCTCTTCCTGCCTTCCTACCTGTATCTGTCCTTAATTTAAATTTTTTTATTTTTACATATTAAAATAAGCTCATATGTATAGGTTCCCCATTCCTCATCCTTTCTTTTAAAAACAAAAAGTCTTTGATATGTCAAGAATGTGTTGGGCAATGAAAATAGAATTAGGAATCTTTGCCCTCACAGTTCCAAGATTTTTTTAACTTGCTAATTTCAACACAGAGGTAAAGAACTCTTTTCCTGCCTCATCAATCACATTCTGGAATATGAATTACGCCAAATTCCAGTACAATAATTTTCAAATCCAATGGAATATGTCATTAATAAAGAGTAACTCCTAGGGCCACAAAGAAAACTATAAATATTGCTTCATACATATTTCCTCCTATTTATTTCTGAAAGGTTTTGTGAACATTTATGTAGAGAAAAGAGATGGGGGAAGTCTCTCTAGGAAAGATTAGAGCAATAAAACAGTCCATTTTTCCAGAAACTGAAGGCAAGGCAGGAAGCACTATAAAATGAAGGAGGAAACTCCCTGGAGATGACCCCAAATGAGGGTCAAAGGCAGAGGAAGGGCTTGCTCACAATTAAGTCAGCTAGACACATCTCCAAACGGCTTTGTCTCCTGCTATTTCCCCTTCAGGACCTCTTCTACCTTTAGAGACCCTTTCTTTGGATCAAAGATTTTCAAGCTACTCTAATGAAACCTATAAATCCTATTCCCCCAAAACTGCATGTACACACAACAGTGCCCAGTTTCAGGGCATCTTCTCTTAGGCCTTCAGGAGATGCTCCTTGGGAGCTGATACCCTGCATTAATGTTAGAACCCCTTTCTTAGCATCAATTTTGTCACACCCCAGCACAAACTGTTCCTTCACTAACCAAATACAGTCCTCCAAAGTCTAGGAGGGGAAGCACAGGTATGTTGTTTGTTTGAATATTTGCCTCAAGTCAATGAGAAAAGAGATGAAGTGCTCCCCTGTGCTTCAGTTTGCTAAGAGAGCTAAGGTTCAGGACATATAAAGCCTACAGACCTAGGTTCAAGACCCAGGGCTGGGGCTTTGAAAAAAAGGGATGAAATACACAGGGAAACATTTTTCTAGACAAGTCCCAGACAAGGCTGCCTCTAGAGAGAATAGTACAAAAACCTGAGTCTTGAATAATGGTCATACTAGGTGACCAAGAGAGGGGTTTTCTAAATCAAGAGACTGATTTTGGAACGTTCTACACCATGACAGAAACTCACCTCGGAGGGATGGGTCTACCGCTCAGAAGTTGGCCAAGGGCAGCAACCTCCAGGAGAGGATCAAACTTGCAACGCAACTGGTGTCAGCTATTCTACATGGCAGCGTGACTGAGGCAGCGCCAGGTATCCAGACAGCAGCAGAAGCAGGAAGGTTGTGAGGAGAGAGGCGATGCTGGGAGTGACAGGAATGGGGGCTTGGAGTCAGTGAGGCCATGCATCAGTCCTGCCTGGCTCTACATTTACTGTGAATGTCCTCCAAACATCCAGCATGTGGTCCTCCCCATGCTTGTATTTAAGAGGCTCAGTTTCTGGAGGACATGATAGGTAATTACTTTTATTTTTCTTCTTTCTTTTCTTTTTTTGTTAAAGGAAAGGTACAAGCAGGAATGAAAATTAAGAGGGAGGCAGGGAGGAAGAGAGGAATAAAAAACACTGTATTTTATTCAGTGTTCCCTCACTGGTTGCTCCCTTGGCCCAAGGTCTTGAACTGGGGACCTTGGAATGTATATGGACTACACCTGGTTTAACCTGCTAGGCCACCAAGGCGCACCTAGGGAAGAATTTCTAATGACGCCCCTTACCCTTCAGGATTTGGAGAAAAAATGTTCACTAATGCCTCGCTACCTTCACTATCCCAAAGCTTCGGGAATGAACACGGAACGCAAGGGGTAGGGGTAGACCTGCTGGTAGGAAGGAGTGGTCAGTCTCTAAGTATTTCCTTCAGTGAAGCAGTGACATCAACAGATGGTAGGGATATGAGGTTGCTTAGAAAGCAAGGCAGCGGCAGTGCATACACAGAACAGGAGAGACAGAAGAGAGCAGAGCAGCCACAGCAGGCGCCACTCAGGAATGCAGGAAATGACCTGGACAGAGAGTAGAAAACAGTCCTTCCTCAAATCCCACCGTTTGCCTTGGGCGGCCACAGATTTTTCCATTTGCATGTTCTCACCTGTGCTAGAACAGTTCCCTACTAATGACCCTTTTAAAAATCTACCCTCACCTTAAGGAATAAAGTGCGACTACACTTTTCTCCAATACATATTAGAGTGAGACTTAAGTTCCAATATACAAATGTTTTCCAGGGCCCTCCTAAGATTACCTGACACCAGATGAGGTGCAGGTGCCACTCTTTGACAGTAACCATGTGGGTAACCAGGGGTCTGAAATCTGAAGCTTGGATCTCCTCTCTTGGTGTGACCTCTTCGGGAGCCACAGCCTCTCCATCTTCCGGTGAAGAGCTGGATGAGCCCTTCAACTATCCCGAAGAGCTCTGACAGGCTCGCCTGGCAGATTTCTATGAGGCTCTGACACTATGGAGACAAACTGACAGGGCCCTTGAAGTTTCCCAGTTTTCTACTCTTCCAGAGCAGCTACAGATAGAGCAAGAGAACTGCAAGCAGAGGAAGAAGGGGTAGGAAGACAGTCTCATGTAGAAGGGAGAACCACATATTTGCACCCCAAATGGCCTGCTAACTAATGGAGTTTAGGTTTTGTTCCTTCATAATAACATAAGGATAACCATGCCCATTCTTCCTTACAAAGTTTTACAAAACGCTCCTCAACTTTCACTTAAATTGAACTTTGAAAAATTACCCAGTGACAATCTCAAATTATTCCATTAGCCCCAGTCAGACGTGTACACAAAGCTGGATGACTTTTTGGCCTTTCCCACTAGTTACCAGCACGGGAATGGCAACTTCTGCTAGTAGCGTCATTATTTGTTAAATTACTTAAGCAACGTATTGAAAGACTTGCTCTTTTAGTGATAAACTTCTTTTAGTGACATAAAAGCCAAAGATGAACTGAAACACCCAAAACGGCAGTTCTTCAGGTTTGCTTTGGTGTTCCTGGGACTGAAAGCTGGTCAAATCTGCTGTCAGATGCAAAGGAAAATCACAAAAGTAACGAATGCTGGAAATGTATGGGTCAAGACTGTCTAAATAGCAAAGAACTACTAGGGAGCTTACATATTTTTTTCAGTTTTTAGGGAACTCCTTATACCACATAAATCTAGGGGCATATTTACCACACACAACTGCTATATATTTACAGGAACACATTCTGTTCAAAATCCTGTCCACAAGTGTCTCATCTCATAGAATTTGAAGCCGCTTATAGACAAATGCAAACAGATAAATCAGGAGAAGATCAAATATAAATCAGAAGGTCAAAAACGTAAGATCTGTGCATTTTATTGTATATAAGTGATATCTAAAACATACCTCTATTTCAAAAATAAACAAAAACACCAGGGGGAAGTGAGAACAAAAATCCCAGATGACAGGTCCTGCAGCTATAAAGCTGAACTGAGCCTCCTGCCCACTGCAGCTGGAAGGGAAATGTGACCGCCACCTGATGCTTGTTGCAGACAGAGGCTTTAGGTCTAAGCACTAGGACCGGAAAACAAATCTCTTTCGGCGTCTTCAGTGAGGGGCAGCATCCTTGAGAACACAGGACATACTTCCTAAAACCTGCTCTATGTATCTCAGTGCTAATTGTAGCAGGAGTGGGGTGGGCAGATCAAGCGAGCAGCTTGGAAGTAGCAGGGCCAACTGTTCTGATCTCAAACTGAGTACATGAGAACTGGATAGGCTTTGGTGCTGAGACAAGCAAGGGGTGCGGAACTGACTTCCTGGACTGACTAATCCAGCTAAACAAAAGGTGGCTCTGGGATCAACCCGATCCCAATCTAATTCATAAACGTCTTTGTTAGAGGGGTGCTGAAGTAAAGTAACAGCAAAGAGTACTCCTGCGCATGTCCACTGAGCTCCGTACAGCAGAGGTCACAAACTGGATACCAGCATCCATTTTCTCCTTCATCTCTCATTCCCAGAATCCTCTGAGTTTTAAGTGGGCACATAACCACCCAAATATGAGGCTCTATGTTCCAGCACCCCTTCCAGCAAAGCGTGGACATAGTGATTTGAGCAACTCTAGTTCACAGCCTTTAAAAAAGAAACGGCTTTGTTCTCTCTTTCCCCAGCAGAATGTGGACCCTAACAGATGAGTCTGCTTTGACCTTGTGGACAGGCCCTAGGGATGGCCAAAACAACAAGATAGAAGGAAATGACCTTGTAGAGTTAAATCTTCCCTGAACGATCTGATGACCTCCGCCCTCTTAGAGAGGAAAAATAACCTTCTACTAAGAGTCTTTGTATTTTACGTTCTTTGTTATAACAGCTTAGTCTGTGGCTTAACATTAATTCACAAAAGAATGGAAATAAAATATGTCAGAGACAGATTTCAAAGGACTCAGGGAACATCCTAGAAAAGTCAACTCACAATTCGCTTCAGATAACGGGTCAGAAAATGACAGTCATCAAACAAGGTGTGCCTCCTCCTCCAGCTCCGGGACAGAGGCTCAGCCACAACCTTCAGTATAGGAAGACGGCTTTATTACAACACTACCCAAACGATAAAGCAGCCTGCTCACTGTGGGCCCAAGCCAATTCCTCAATAGCTGGAGATAAAGACTGCTTTCCACACCAGTACAAGGCGGGGGCACCCCTGTCCTACCTTTTCCCCTAAAGCAGGAAAGCTCCGAACTCCTCCACTCTTCATCATTACTGTTCTTGAAGATAAGTCCAGCAGGGTGCGGGGGTGAAACAGCTGTTGGGGGACTGTGTGAGGGTTACGGGGGGAGTCCAGAGCCCCAGAACAAAAGCCACAGCTGGGAACTGGAGGGAGAGAAGTTTCCATGCCTGCCCTGGGTTTTGGAGATTCAGGAGCCCGAGGGTGCAGCACCTGCTCCTCCCATGGAGGTCCCCGGAGACAGGGCTCAGCAAGAAGCTACGAGTCACTAACGAATCCCAGCCACCGGCACCTGCTGCTGCTTGCGGATCTTGTTGAAGAGCTCCATGTACTGGATCATGGTATCTGCTGGGCTGTAGACGGTGTCGTGTCTGTTCCCAAACACTGCGGGAGCCCCTGGGGTGTGGCTGCCAAGAAAACTCTGTAGGAACTCGAGCAGCAGGCTCCAGCAGTCATTAGCTACCACGCAAGGACCATACTCCACCTGGGGACCAGAACAACAGACAGGGTGAATGAGTACAACAAGGAGCCGCTGGCTTCTCTTATACTTCCTGTCCCTGCTCCATCTTCCCTAAGCCCGACACACCTCTCCTCGCTCAGTGTTGCTTCCCAGGAAATTTTCACCCCAACCAGGGATTCGGCATACCTCGCATCATTCCCTCTGGGCCTCTCTGCCACTTTTATCTTACAGTCATCAACCCATAAGACCCAGAGGCAGATCTAGGCCCCTTCTGATCACCTCCGAACTATGCAGTCCTTGGTATGCTGGGTGCAGACTCGAGAAGAGCTCAGGAAAATTCTGAGAGAGAACTGAGGGAGAGAAAGCAAGGGAGTGTGTGAGAGTGTGTGTGTGTGTGTGTGTGTGTGTGTGCGCGCGCGCACACGCATGCTGGGGAAGTAGTAGGGGGTAAAGTGAACGTATGTATTCATAAGTCTCTTCAAGACTAAACGTTACAAGTATGGCCTGGTAGAGTAGCAGTTTGGTCAACTGCCTCTGGTCAAAGCACAGTTCACATACACCCCAGGGACCCGAGTTTATATGCTGAGCTGGGGAGAACAACAAAGACATACAACTAAATAAAAATAAAAATATTTCTTCCTCTTTCCTCCTGCCCTCCCGACTACACCCCTTCATTCCTGACAATACCTTTCTTTTTTAAAAAAAAAAAGCTGCAGGCAGGAAAAGAGGAGGCGGCGACATCTTTATTTTATTTGTATTTATTTGTTCACACTGGTGGTTTTCCCCCAGGCCTGGAACTCGAACCCAGTGGTGTGTGGCTTGCCCCTTTGGAGGCAATTGACCTAACCACTATTCTATCATGCCTACACTTTCTTTTTTTTAAAAAACAAACAAGACTGAAAGTTACTCCCAAGGTAGACACACCCTGGATTATGACCCTAAAAACCAATTTCCTGACATATCCTGATGACTCAGGCATTAAGTCTGCAGCTGCAGTGGCATAATCCATATGAAACCCAAGGACCAGGGTTTGCAACCCTGGGTGCAGGCAGAGGGAACAACCAAAATGAATAAATAAATTTAAAAAAAAAATGCTTCTTCCTCCTCGCTCTTCTTTCCTGTCTGCCTACTTGTCTTCATTCCTACCTTTCCTTCCTCTTGGGAAAAAATAAATAAATAAATAAAAAGAGGTGTGCCCTGGTGGAGAGCGGTTAAGTCAATCATTTCCAAAGAGGTGCAGGTCACATACCCCTGGGTTCCAGTCCCAGGTCCAGGGGAAACAACCAGTGTGAACAACTCAGTGAAAAATAAAGTGCTTCATCCTCCTCTGTCTTCCTGCCTATCTGCCTACTGCTGCCTTCTGCCTGCACCTTTCCTTAAAAAATAAAAACCAGTAATAATTTCTCAAACTATGTGACAAGGGTCGAAGGGTATACGTCTAGGTTTTCTGATTCCTGTCCTAATTTTTCACTGGAGAGATGGCAGGGGAAATGACTGGAAACCACAAGGAGAAACAAGTAGAGAAACCATCAAGGTGTGTTGTACTGCAAGGTTGGAAACGTGGCAAATAAACAAGCTGTGGGGTCATACAGGTATAAGGTGCATCATAAGCTAATGAGGGCCAGGAAATCTTGGCTCCAGAGGTTTCCAGAGTTTCCGAGCAGTGACTATCACTGATGCCCCTTCACCTGGGATGTAGGAACTATTATACGGCAGTGCTCTCATGGGACTGAGCCTCCAGAGCATCTATGCCTCTTTTACAACATTTCCTGAAGATTAACTCCAAAAGTAGTGGTGTGTCTCAGCTTTGCTCATATTAAGTTATACATTTTCAAAAGGCAAGTCTTGTAGCTACACAGTGCTGGGCACACAGCAGGCATGGACTCTCACTTGGTCCCAGAGCCAGCTCCTGCCAAACTCCTTTTTTGCCATTTTCAATATATTCATCTCACCTCAAAGATGAAGTCATCAAACAGACCCCTTTTCCAGAGAGCAGACAGCATATCCAAAGTAAAGGCCCACCTTTGTCACCCAACTTTTGAGACCTATCTTAAAGCAAACTAAAGAGAAGTGAGCACATACATGGTGTAGGGCCCATTTCCCAAAAGTTAATTGCACCAGAGGGCAGGGTATATTGAAATATATCTAAGAAATGAGGAACCCACACATAGGAAATTATTTTAATGTGTAGAATAATTACTACAATAATACAAACAAATAAAGAAAGTTACATGCACCAAAAGTTTCCCTGGTCTATCCTACTCCTTGTGATAGGTGACAGGTCCCCCCACATCTTAATTCACCTTAACTCCCTTTTATTAGTCTTCTCAGGCAAGCCAGTCCTTCTAAGCTTTCTACCTGCTGAGAGGGGGTTTCCCATGCCCCATCCCAGGTGAGAGTCCTTAAATGATTAAGGACAGGGTAAAAGAAGCAGGGAGAAGGAGCACGGATGCTCTGGGACCCAGCAGGTAAGGACAAACACCTGTCTGCACCCAGAGGCGCATGGACTCTTCAGAGACCTTTGCTGGGAAGCTCCTTCAGCCCATCCTGCTGCTATGTCACCAAGTCTTACCTCCACGGAAATGCCTCGGGCACTGGGCCCCATTGTGACCGTGCCCACCTTCACGAGAAAGTCACAGTACTGGTAACGGGTGCCCCGGGTCTCAATCTTGCTAGCCTTGGCACTCTGGAAAAAGCCCTTGAGCTTCACCATGAGCACATCAAAGTTGGTGTCCGCAACAAGGCAAGGGCCGTTCTCAAAGAGGGCGAAGCAGCTCAAAGGGTACTCTGAGTTGTGCATGACGTACATCAGCTTCCCAGCTTGACCTGTGAGGGACAGAGGGACAGAGCTCCGGGTCAGCATCAAGACCTGCATCAGCAAAGCCCAGAATAGGTAAGCATTTAGAACAAGGCCAGATGGCAATCTGGCAGTACCTCAGCAATCTAAGATGGGGTGTCGGGGAGCCCCTCACCAACAGCCCTTTTCAGAGAGGAACAGCAGGAGAGGCAGCATGGGGGAAAACCCAGACCACTCTACAGAGAAAGTGAGGGGCACACAGGAAACAACACAGTACTGGTACTGAATGAATTCTTTAGCTGAGTGATAGGTTTACAGATGGATGCTTAATGAAGATGATCAGTAACTCACAAAGACATTACAGATAGTCTTATATACAGATCGTAGGTTATGTAATACATATATACTTCTTCTGTCCCTCCTAGCCTCCTCCCTCTTTGAGATACCGGACATAGCCCCACAGAAGCAGCAAAGGGAAGATCTGAGCATGAGACTGGAAAGGAAGGCCAGAGCTAAGCTACGAAAAATCTTATCTACCATGTCTCAAGAGGTCTAGACTTTACCCTGAAGGCAGCAGTGAATGCCTGGAGACATCTAGCCAAGTTGAAAAGCAAACAGTACAACTACAGGAGAAAGAACTCAGGATCTGGACTCAGAAGACCTAGTTTCAAGCCCTAATTCACCCCTTTCAGTTTGAGGAATGAATTTTATCATTGATTATCATAGGCTTTCTGCAAGAAAAAAGGAAAACTGTATAACTATATATATATATATATATATATAAAACTACATATATAACAATATATATATACATATATGTATATATATATGGCAAATGAAAGCAAACAAATAAGTAAAAACCAAGATTCCTTTCTCATATGCTAACAGAATTAATGGGGGTGCTCCCGGTGGAGTAGCAGTGGCTCAGCAACCTCCAGAGGTTCTCACACCACATACATCTCAAGGACTTGGGTCTGTGTCTCAGGTCTGGTGGGGAACAGACAACAAGAACAACTAAATAGAAATAGAGTAAAATGCTTCTTCCTCCTCTCTGTCTTCCTTCCTGCTTGTCCACTTGCCTTCATTCCTACCTGCACCTTTCCTTTAAAAAGAAAAAAGTTGGAGAGACTACCAAAATCCCAGATATGTATTAAGCACTTAAACTGCTCCCCACACTATGCTAGGATTTAGAAGGCATACAAGTAGAGGACTTGGCCCCTGGCCTCTGGAAGCAAACACTGTCACTAGAGAGATGGGTGAAAAACTTTCTAAAAGACAAAATAAAACAAGTGCTTATCTGGGCTAGGTGAAAAGTCTTTGGGAGGAAGGAGGAGAGACTTCAGGGTAGGAAGAGGAAGTGGGCCAAGAGTCAGCAGGAACAACTTTCTGGGAAAAATTGGATCTGAACAAGACGAGAGGGCAAGATTCAGCCACACAGAAGAGAAAAGGAGACACTGTAGGGAGGGAGAAGAGCGCAGCAATGAAAGAGTGAGGAGACAGGCTCTCCGGTAAAGGGCAGCAGGAGGTGTTGTGATCTCTCCAGAGGCCCCCAATCTCCTGCTGCTTCCTGAAGAGACCTCTTCCTACATCCCTCCTGACTGCTAGCTGCCTTCCACCTGCTAAATCCAGCTCCAAACACTTCAACCTTCAAAAACAAAAGCCATCCAGGGCTGCTTTGTCTTTGTCTTAAAAATACTTTGAAACTCAACTAAGGTGTTTATTTAATGAATAAAGAACTTCCCATTGTTTACAGTCAATATTGTTATTTATTCCATGACGAAGTTCTTTCACATCCTCACAAACCTGTGAACTGCTAAGGAAAATGCAACTAGCGGGCCTGAGACCAGCAGCAGCACCGTCACCGTCACCACCACTGGGAACTACAGTCATGGCCTACAGCATATATGACGGTGGTCCCAACAGCCTCTACCGTACACTGGACGTGTATTAAGTGGTATCACATTTAAGCTTGAATAATCATATTCTATGACATTCACGCAACAGTCAAATCACCAGAATGCCTTTCTGAAGAGGTACAACTACAGTTACGTGCCCTCCTCATTAAGGGATGTGCAGCTATAGTTAGAAATGCAAATTCTCCACCCCACCAGCCTGCTGAGTCAAACTCTGGGAGTGGGTCCCAGCACCACATGCAGTAACAAGCCCCTCAGAGACTGTTACTGCCAGTCAGTACGAGGCCTTATGCTTTAAAGGCACAGAGCCAGCAGCAGCAGAAATGGAACTCTAGTTCAGGTCTTCTGAACCCCAGTTTATTCCTCTGCCCATTCTAGTCCACACCCCGCCAGCAATGTCTCCCCATTTAGACTGTAGCGCCTTAAAAGTAAAGGTCTGATGAGGACAACAGAACCTGCATCAGGTGGTGTCACAGATGCGGCATATCTGTATGCAAATTCTGTATACGAAGGTTCTGCTTTCCAAATGCTTGCTAACCATTTTCTCCGCTGACTCTTACATGCTTCCTATTGAAGGCAAGACAAATGACGACACCGTCGTTTTATCAGTGAGGCAACGCAGTACAGCCTGGAGAGATCGCTGATGAAATATTTATTACATGACAACCTCTAGGAGCTTTGTATGCACTAACTTATTTAATTAGCACAACACTAAGAAGTAAGCACTGCGGTTATCTTCACTTTACAGAAGAGAGAACTGTAATTGGGTAGAGTACAAAAACAGAGCCCATACCAGACAGCTTTGTTAGAGGGAATTTAATACAGGGAATGAGATATGGGTTGGAAGAACTGACAAACCAAAAAGGCTAACGAGGCAACCAGAGAGTAGGTGCACAGGGAGCTACTAGTATCCCTGAGGCCAGGAAGACAAAGAGAAGATGTACCGAAATAGAGCCAGGAACAAGGGCTGTCAGCAGAAGCTACAACCAAGGGGGAGATGCTGCCTGAGCCACAGACATTGCCGAAGCAGAGGGACGAGGAGAGAAATGCTGTCTCCTTGCCTCTGGTCCTCTGATTGTCCCCAGAGCATCTCACTGGCCGAAAGTAACCTGAAGAGCATCAGTCATGAGCAGTTTTCAGGGTCAGTGCAGAGAATACATCTGTGGGGCAATAAGCCAAATGACAAGATAGAACCAATGGAGATCAGCTGTGGGACTCACCAAAAGTCTCAGGTAGTGTTATATGGCAGAGCCAGGACTTAGTTATCTAACTCCATGATCCAGGGTCTTAATCACTATCCTCTGGTCAAGTTACTACAGAGTCAAAAAAATGCAGGTTTCCCAACCCATAGTCAAAGGCATTCTTGCCCCCATCCCTTCTCTCCCACCACCCCCACTCCATCTCACCAATCAATACATTTAAAACAAAAGTTGACACCTTGGTTAGGGTTATGCTAATTAGGTAGCCAAGGACACTGGCTAGGTGTGGGAAACAGGAAGTCTTTCTACAGAAAGTTCTAAAAATTCTAAAGCTTTAAAAGAATCATATAAAAGATTTCTGAGCATGAAAGAGGTCTTTCTCAAACATTTTTTCTTTTTAAAGGCAAAGTGCAGTTAAGAACGAAGGCGAGTAGGCAGGCAGGTAGGAAGAGAGGCGGAAGAGGCACTTTCTTTCTTTGTTTATTTATTTGTTCACATTGGTTGTTCCCCACCTGGCTCAGATCCTGAACCTGGGACCTGGGGCTGTATGTGGAGTTGCTCCCAGGGTGTAGTAAACCACTAGGCCACCAGGGAGCACCCTTTCTCAAACTTAAGAGTGCAAAAGATGATTTGGAGAGCTTGTTAAAATGCAGATCGCGATGCCTAAAATGTCAGTTAGCAAGCAGGTTCAGGAATCAATCTTCACACGTAGCCAGATAATCTTGGTGCAGTTAGTAGCCACTGAGCCTCCAAAAGCACTGCTTCAGAGGTGAAACCTGCGACGTGCCCTGCTGGAGTAGCAGCTAGGGCGGCCACCTCTGGAGGAGCGCAGTCTATGTGTCAAGTCAAGAACCCGGGTGAAGGGAAACAAGCAATGTAGATAATTAAAATGCTTGTCTTTTCTTAAGGAAAAGTGCAGGCAGGAATGGAGGCGAGCAGGCGGGCAGAGAGAGGGAAGCACTTTATTTACTTGTTCATCCTCCTTGTGTGGCTGTCATCCTCACCGCCGCCTTTGAACCAGGGACCTGGGGATGTATGTGCCCAGTGAACTAAACTGCTTGGCCACTAGGGCACATGATAAAAATGCTTCCTCCTCCTCTCCTTGTTTGCCTACTCACCTTCATTTCTGCCTGTACCTTTTCTTTTAAAAAAATGATAAAAGTGGAAACTGCAAAAAGACTAAAATATAGGCCCAGTCAAGAGACAAAGGACTAAGAACTAATGAATTCAGAAACAGCTCTCTGGACTGAGATGCAATTTCAATACCCCTAAAATGAATATAGCATTGTGAACAAAAGAAATAATAAACATTACTATTTAAAAATAACACAAAAATGAAGTCTCTCAATAAAAAAAAATTTTCAATTAAAAAAATAAAGCTTTATGTATGCCTGGTGGCTCAGGCACTAAGTCAGCAGTTGGGGTATAAACCACATAAAGCCCAGGGACTAGGGTTCACAACCTGGAGCTGGGGGGAAATAAAACAAAAGAACAAATAAAGATGGTTCTTCCTCCTCTCTTCTCCTCCCTGTCTGCATTCCTGCCTCTAAAAAAGAGAAAAAAAGAAACATCTCTGCCCCATGTTAAAGATGCTACACTTAGCAAAAGAGAAGAAAGACTTCCATAAACATGAATGTCTACCTGCTCCGAGCCAGCTCTAAGCCAGCTCCCAGCCATCCCGCAGACCATCTCACTGACCTTGGCTGCCAAGGGTAGAGGCAGCTGTGTGGTAGGTTTCACAGTCCACACAGAATGTCCCTTGTTTCTCTGCCCCAAGCATCTCCAGTTTCCTGGTGAGGAGTTCCACGGTCTGTTGTACACTCTTGCCTTCAGCCACAGGCATCTGGGACACACTGGAAGGGAGAGAACCGAATCATTAGTACCCAGACACCCATGCATTCCAAAACCACTTGGCCAAAGACACACAGCTCATTAGAGCCAAGAGTTACCTTAGAAACCACCTACTTTTAGAGCCCAAGAAACAGAGGCCCAAAGCAGGGAGCCCTGCTAAGAACTACAGCACACATCTCAGGACTCTCACACCAGTGCAGTGAATGTGCCATCTGTCATACTAATATCTCCTGAGCATGGCATGTGTTCAAGAGAGGATTTTAGGTGACACACAGCCCGGGTATTCAATAACACTGAGTCATATGAGAAAGGGATTTCCTTTGCCATCCTTTCAGTTCCAGTGATATCTAGGAAAAAGCCTCAGCATAGGGTTAGTGTGTTTTCACCAACTCTTTATACTTGGAACTTGTACTACCCTGTACAGTAGCCCCAAGTCATGTGTGCCTATTTCCACTAGGCTAATAAAATGAATTAAATAAAAACTTCAATTCCTCGGTTCTATTACCCACACTTCAAGGATACACCCCGATATCCTAACTCCAAACAGTTATTTTTGTCTTTAGATTCAAGGTCTAGAATGGCCTAACTAGAACTAGAACACACTGGCTAGAATAACTGCACCAGGTGGCTGTAGGGCGGGGCAGGCGAAAAACCTAAACAAGACACCGCCTCCTGGAGGCCTCATTCTCACTCCTTCCAGCCCCGGCTGCAGAGGAGTCTGGATATCCTCTTTCCGACTCCCAAGTCCCACCCGGAGAATTCCGTGGCCTCACGGGCAGGAAGATGTACCTAAGAAAAGGGGAAGGCGGTACCCAACCACTGATGAATTCCTGGGATAAAACCCCTTTCAAGCCAGCCGCCTTCCAGGAGGAAGAAAAACCAAGACACGGAAAGCCCACAGACTCATGGTGTCCCCCTCACCCATACAATCCGAGGACATCTCGCGCACATCTCAAGGGGACGCCAGTCCCAGGTCCCCATCCTCCTCCCGAGACTGTCCAGCCGCCGAGGGCCGTCACGACCCAAGCCGCACCCCACAAGCCGCTGGCAGTCCTACCAAGTCACTCCCATGGTGTTGGGTCAGGAAGGCGGCAGGATCAAACTCTCGAAACACAGGGATCTGGCAGTCGGGGCTGAGTGAAGCCCACTAAGACAAACTCCTGCGGAGCCAGGGGCTCCGGAAGTGACGTAAAACACCGTCGACCTGCCCTCGAGGAAGCGAGGCGAGTAGTAAGGCCGTCTTCTGGGTGACGTCTTCAGTGACGTGACCAGCACGCCTCCCGCCCCCGAGCTGGCAGCTCCGAAAATTCCCGTTTACCTGGGCACACTGGGCCTAGATCCATAACACTAGGAAAGCGTGGTCGGATTGCCACCACTAGCGAAACCGTCTTTGAACGTTATTCCCAATCCAGCTCCTGGACCCGTGAGCGGGAGTGGAGCGGCGCTGGTAGCACTTCTGGCCTCCGAGCGCTACGTGGCGCTGCGGGCCCTGCGTGGCGAGTGAGAATTCATTACGCAGGCGCACTGAGGACTCTTTTGACGACCGTACATGTGATCCTCTCCGGCAACGTTTTCCAGAAAAATGCCCAAAATCAAGGCGGCCCGCGGGGCTGGAAGTCAAGAAAAACATGCGCCGCTGGCCGAGCAGATCCTGGCTGGGGACTCGGTGCGGGCAGGGACCCGAGAAAAGCGGCGAGGTCGCGGAGCCGCGGAAGAGGAGGAAGAGTATGTGGGACACCGGCTGACACGACGGATTCTACAGCAAGCGCGGCAGCAGCAGGAGGAGCTGGAGGCCGAGCATGGCACGGGGGACAGGCCCGCGGCCCCGCGGGAGCGCACCACGCGGCTGGGTGAGGCGGCAGGGGTGTGCGAGCGAGAGGGCGGTTAGTCGGGGGATGCGCGGCTAAAGGGGTGTCTGCCAGGGGGATCACTTGGCATCAGAAAACGGCGTTCATAGTGCACTTGCGCACAGGAAGTGGCTTGGGAGACCCGGCGATGGAGCGGTCGAGCAGTGCACACCCGCTCCTGGTTTTAGTCACTCCCTTCTGGGCATCCCAGAAGTTAGACCAATGGGAAGGGATTGCTTACGTCACTAAATTCGCCTAGCGTTTATCCATTTGATGAGTAAATACTTAGGGAGTGTCTGCTACCTGCTTCTTGCTGTGCTAGGCGTTTGGAGGATTTGGGTACAGAAATAAACAACACGTGCTTGACTTCAGGCTCTTACAGTCCAGCCCAGGAGAGAGACAAATACACACTTAGAATAAATAATACATTGCATGCTAAAAGTAGTTTCTCTGATAACAGTAGCACTAGACGTGAGGGGGTGGCTTACCAGATTGTAGGACCTTTATGCTGAGACCTGAAGAACGAGTGCGAGTACACTATTGACTAGGGGCTAAAGACGGTGAGATTAATTGAAAGATGGCCAGCATACACTTATTACTAGGGTAAAGTGTTGACTTCTGACTTGCTTAATTCCCCTCTCAGCTCGCATCTTTCATTTGTCCTGTGAGCAGTATTTGACACGATTGAAAACTGGCTTAGACATCACATCACATTCCTGTTTATGATTTCCTCCTACCTGTAGCCTTTGTTGGCTCCTTTCTGTCCCCAGCTTCTTATTGAAGTGCCACAAGGCTCAGCCCTTGGACCTTTTCTCTTTAAATACATTCACTTCTCACCTATGTAATGGTATAATGTCACTAAGAGAAAATTTTAAAATAAATGAATACATTTACTTTACATGATTTAAATATTATCTATTTGGTGATGGCACAGAGCTTTTTTTCTCCCCCTTAAAGGAAAGGTGCATCCAGAAAGAAAAGAGGAAGAAGCACTTTATTTTATTTGGTTGTTCATCTTGGTTGTTCCCACCGGCCACAGGACTTGAACCCAGAACCTTGGGATTTGTGTGGACTGTGCCCAATCTCTGCTACATCAGGGCATGCCAGCTCTGAACTTTATAGTCTAACTCTAATCTCTTCTTTGAAACCCAGATTCTTATATTTCAACTGCATGTTTGGCATTTCCCAATCGAAGTCTAATAGACATCTCAAATTTAACACATCTAAACCAAATTCTGAACTCCTCCTTCGACCTGCACCTCCCAATATCTTCCTCATCTCAGTAGAATGATTTCCTTTCATTTGCTCAAATTAGAAACATAGGACCTCCTACCTTCTCTCCTCCTCTCCTCCCCTGTCTCCCTTCTTCCCTCCATGTCTGGTCTGTTAGGAAATCCTGTTGACTCTACCTTCAACATATATCAAGAAGAAGACCACTTCTAGCCATCTCGGAACACTATGCTGTTCAAGCCAGTCACCGTTTCCCACCTAGATTATTACAGTAGTTGCCTAATTAGTATCGTGTATCTCTGGAGCCTCTCACCTCAATAGTTGGAGGATTCCAGATGTCTGCAAAGCCCATTGCCAGGCCTGCCGCCATTGCCAATCAGATCATTTCTCCTGCTTTCTGCTGCCCCCTTTACTCTACCCATGTCAAATCAGGCCTCTTGCCTGATTGTTCTTCTGTTCTCAAACACCCTGACCACCCCGTTTAATATTGCATCACTCCCACTCCTGTCTCCACACTCCCAACTTCTCTACTCTGCCCTATTTTCTTTTCCACAGCCCTTGTATTATTTCAGTCTAACATTTTCGTATATTTATTTACTCTCTGTCTTCCCCATTGCATTTTTTTTTTTTTTAAAGGAAAAGTGCAGGCAGGAATAAAGACAAGGAGGTAGACAGGAAGAGAGAGGAGAAAGAAGCATTTTATGTATATTTATTTAGTTATTCATACTGGTTTTTCCTCTCAGAACTGGGACTCAGAACTGGGACTTGAACCCTGGAGTGCATGGCCTTGCACTCATTTGGAGGTAATTGTCCTAACAGCTACTCCACCAGGGCGTGTCGCCCCCACTACAGTTTAAGCTCTATAATGGCTAAAAGTTTTGCATCTCTTGTTCACTGATTAATTTCAGAACAGTCCTTCATAGAGGCACTCCACATTGCTGAATGAATGAATGAGTGAATGAATGATGGTGAAGGCGACTTGGATGGCAAGCCCAGGATTTAAAGCTGCCTTAAAGGCCATGGGAAGCTATTAGAGAATATGGAGACCAGTTAAGGGACTGTTGAGTTAATCCAGGCAAGAGATACTACTAGCCTAGGGTTGAATGGGCTGTGAAGAATTTGAGAGAGATTCTGTGAAACAGCGTGGGCGAGGACAGGGGACGGCAGGACTGCCTCCCAGGTCCCGGCGTAGCATTAGGTGGATGGCGCTGCCATTCGCCTGGATGTGAAGACTGAGTAGTTTACCTCTAGGGGAGAGAGTTTGGCTGATGACGGTATGGTTTGAAGTGCCTTTGTACTGGAGGCATCTGGAATCAGAGTGTTAGAGGAAAGGGAGCCCCACCTTCAGACACAGGTTTGGGGTTGTTAGAATGTGGAGACAAAACTTGTCACCCCTCGTCTGCTTTATTAACTTTTATCACATGCTGCCTATTCTTTGTGATGTGTTCGTATTAGCATTTTATCTCCCCCACTTGAATTATTACATCCCTTTCCAGATGGCCTGCCGATTGGTCCACTGAAATCTCAACTCCACGGTTTGGAGTTTTGTTGGCCTCAAGCCCTCCGCAGTCTGGCTTCATTTTACCTAGCTCTCTTTATTTCTTGCCAGTGTTGTTACTCATGTGTGAAATTGCCTCTCCATTTCCTGACCGTCCTCTGCACTCAGTCTTCCAAGTGCCTGTGTATAGGTGTATACTGTCTCTGCCACGTGTGTGGATGTGTAATCTGACCCCACCATGTATGTAGAATAGAGGTGAAGGATGCAGTCTGCCTGCCTTAGGCTAATTATTGTTCTGTGTGCGCAGTCCCCGTCTGAAACCTAGGAATAGCAGTAATACCTACTTCTTGGGGTTTTCAGGGTTAGGTTCGATGTTTAGAATAGTTCCTGATAAACAACTAAGCAGAGCGTTAGCTATTATTTATTGATACCACTGTCCTGTTGTTTCACATGGATACATTTTGTTTCTCAGGCAAATCTGTGAGCCTGGACAAGACAGGAGGATGATCATTTCTGACGCACATCTGTGTCAGAGCACATTCTGAGCACATATGAAGCCTCTCTCATACGTGGTGGTTCAGTTAAAGTGACTAGGCATGCCCTGTTGGATTTGCAGTTGGGTCTGCCACCTCTGGCAGAGCGCAGTTCACATATATACCAAGCACCTGGTGGAAGGGGAGTGCGGGGTGTAACCAAGATGAGCTACTAAATAAAAATGAATGGAAGTGGAAGCTGGAAGTGCTTCTTCCTCCGCTCTCTTCCTGCTAGTCTAATGGCCTTCATTCCTGCCTGTACCTTTTCTTCAAAAATGAAAAATGTTAGGGTGCACCCTGGTGGAGCAATTTCCTTGGATTAGGCCAGTTTCCTTGGAAGGAGTACAGGCCTCATAACCCTGGGGTTAAGTTGCGGGGCGGGGGGAATGGGGACGACAACCAGTGTGAACAACTAAGTGAAAAAAGTGTTTCCTCCTCTCCCTGCCTGTCTGCTCGCCTTCATTCCTGCCTGCACCCCTCCTTAAAAAAAAAAAAGAGCTGCACCCTTGTGACCAGCAGATAAGGCCACCAGACACAGTACACACATCCCAAGGACAGACCTGGGGCCCAGGGAAACACCCGAGATGAAAAACTAAATAAAGCAAATGACTCTTAATTCTTTCTCTCTTCCTGCCTGCACCTTTCCATAAAAATATTTTTTAAAAGGGGCATGCCTTGCACTGGACAGTGGGGAAGAACACTTGGCAATGTGGCAGAGGGCAGGCTTTGTTGACATAAGTCTAAGAAATGGGGAACCTATGACAGGAAATTATTTTAACATGTAGAATAATTACCAAAAAAAAATAAGTTAATAAAGGTGGGGGGGGCACGCCTTGATGGTTTAGAGCAGTCCCACATACAACCCAAGGTCCTGGGTTCAAGGCCTGGGGCCAGAGGGAACAACCAATGTGAACAACTAAATAAAACATAAAAGTGCCTTTTCCTCCTTTGCCTGCCTGCCTACCTGTCTACTCGCCTTCATTCCTGCACCTTTGAAAAAAAAAAAGTTCAATTGATTAAATGCCTTGCCCACTGCTTGTGTCACTCATCCATTTCTTCTCCCCTCTGCTAGGTCCAGGAGTACCACAGGATGGATCAGATGACGAGGAGTGGCCCACGCTGGAGAAGGCAGCCACAATGACAGGGGTGGGCCACCACGCGGAGGTGACTGTGGACCCTGAGGACGAGCGTGCTATTGAGATGTTCATGAACAAGAACCCGCCTGCCAGGTAGGGATGACAGGGCCTGGGGTTGGGGTGGTGGATCCTGCTAGCAACTTCCAGCAGGGAAGCACGTGCCCTGGCACACTTCTGATGACGTGTGAACCTTTGGTGTTTTGATGAAGTGTGAACCTTTGGGAAGGGCCTGGGCATCGCTGGTTATAGGGAACCCAGCTTGACAAAATTGGTCCATCCTCAAAGGTAAGACCCTTTTCACAGATAACTGACAAGTTTGACTGAATGGATTTCCAGTTTATAGGAAATAGAAAAGGAAAGCTCCTAGAAAAAGAATGTCTGGCCATCTTGAGAAATGACAGCTGGCACCTTCAGAAAGCAGGCCCAGACCCCCAGGAGCTCAGCAGTCAGACCATTTAGTTTGGGGGCTCATTAGTATGTTGAAAAGTCCCTGAACGCTTGAACCCGAAAGGCTGAGGTTGACTCTTCCCCGACTTGGCAGCTGTGAGGCTGTGGTGGCACTGTTACCTCTGAATGAGTTCTGCCTGTCTGGGGAGAATCACGACACTTTGCAGAGTCGTGCTCCCTGCCAAGCCCTGGGACTCCCTCATAACACAGGGGCACTTGTAAACACAGCTGGTCCTCAAAGAACATTTTAACAATGATTAAAGGAAAAAATTTTAAAAAGTCCCAGCTTACATGACGTTTTTCAAGGACCTGGTTTCTTTATACATTGTTTTTCACGTAGAATCAGAGCAGTTTATGAGAACCTAGCAACAAAGTTATGGGAAGATTTACAGTGTGCATTAGAAGCCTCTGAAGACAAGATTTATTTTACCAAATCCCACTATAGTGATTATTCTGCATTATTACCATAAGATTATGTTTGATACACTGTTTAAGGAGACTTGAGAAAAATTACATTCATTGTAGAAATACTTCCAGATGTTTTAATAGGTTAAAATGGGGTAATGTTTGCACCTAGCTTCTCCCTAATGAGAACTACTTGAAATCTTGGTCTGTAATTAAGATGTGTCTGATACTCTGAAGAAGTTTGATAAGGATTCTGTAATTGGAGGGTCCTCAGTGTGTGATGAAAGTATTTGAAACTGACACTACATTACACAATTGATACTAATTCCAAGTAACACACATGCATTAACTCATTTAATTTTTCCATTAACCTTACGTGGTAGGTACTTATAATCCATTTACAGATGGGGAAACTGAAGCAGGGAGTGGCGTGCCCAGTGTCATGCAGGGAGTGGAAGGGCCAGGACTTAAACTCAGGCAGACTGACTTCAGGGTCCATATTCTTGACCTCTACACCCATCAACTTGTCCTAAGTTGAATGACTTCAGGTCTTCTGTGGCAGTTGTGCAGTGGAAAGCTGGGCCCAGAGGGAGACTGAGGCCGTCCATCCCAGCAAGACTGCAGATGTGCTGGCGCTCACAAGGGACTGTGGGGGTGCTCGAGCTTCCTGACCAGTGACCACAACACTCTTTCCCTCCCCTGTCCCTTCCTAATCTAGGCGTACCCTGGCTGACATCATCATGGAGAAGCTGACTGAAAAGCAGACGGAGGTTGAGACAGTCATGTCAGAGATGTCCGGCTTCCCTGTGCCCCAGCTGGATCCTCGGGTCCTGGAGGTTTACAGAGGGGTCCGGGAGGTAAGAGCTAAAAGAGCCACGATGCAGTGCCTTAAGGAAGCACGGGCTCCTGCCTGAGGTTTTGGGTGCTCGCATCTCTCATACAGATAGAGTATGACGGCAAAGAACAGGCTGAAAAGTCAGAGCACGTGGCTTCAAATACTTGCGCTTCTAAGTCATGACTTGGCAAGCTTGGGTCAGTTACTGAAGCTCTGGTTTTGGTTTCCCTGTGTGAAAGGTGAGGACACTAGCACCTCCTTACAGGGTTGTCGTGAGAGTTAAAGGTGTTAATTCTCGAAAGGCACCTGGACAGATACTTGCACCGGGCCGGCAGTCTCTGTGTTAAACATGGTGATGTCCCACTCCCTGTCCCCAGGTGTTGTCAAAGTACCGCAGCGGGAAATTGCCCAAGGCATTTAAGATCATCCCTGCGCTCTCCAACTGGGAGCAAATCCTCTACATCACAGAGCCTGAGGCCTGGACTGCAGCTGCCATGTACCAAGCCACAAGGTAAAGCTGGCAGGTTTTGGGGAGAGGGTGGCCTTGGACTCACAGGTGAGGGCTGGGTACACAGGTAGTGCAGGTTTTCCCACCTTTGCTGTGACCACATTTTAGCTTTGCCCAGAGCCATCTTTTGCATTTCTTTCTGTGATTTCATTTATTTATTTATTTATTTTAAGGAAAAGTGCAGGCAGCGATGAAGGCAGTAGTAGGCAGGCAGATAGGCAAGAAAAGAGAGGAGGAAGCAGCACTTCGTTTTTCATTGTCATTCCATTCACACTGGTTGTTTCTCCTGGGCCTCAAACCCAGGGATACGTGTCCTGGGTCCTTCAGAGGCGATTGACCCAACCGCTACTCTATCAGGGTGTGCTCTATATATCATTTTTCCGGGGCCAAGAGCCTGTTGAGAGTCTCCCGTGATGAGTTCCTAGGGGAGGCTTAGCACTGCTGTAGAACAACACTGGTGTGTGAGAGTGGGCCCAAAAGTCTTTGGCCTCCTCGATGTCCTCAGTTCCCTCGCGACAGCAATGTAGAGAAGAGCAGCAGTGTTTGTCCTGCAGGGCCGTCTCTAGCCCCGTCAGCTGTCTGATCTGGCTTGGTTGTTGCATGCACACAGCTCACACATGCCCTTCAGTTCTGTCTTGTATGCACCATCCTTAGTAATGTTTCAAGGACCAACTCCAGATTATCACATGACCTAGGGTTTCCCCCTTAATGCCCCCCCAAAATCTAGGATTTTCGCCTCTAACCTGAAGGAACGCATGGCACAGCGTTTCTACAACCTTGTCCTGCTCCCCCGGGTGCGAGATGACATCGCTGAATACAAACGGCTCAACTTCCACTTGTACATGGCACTCAAGAAGGCCCTGTTCAAGCCCGGCGCCTGGTTCAAAGGTGAGCACCCAGAGGCAGCCAATAAAGGGTGGGGCTGAGCTGCAGGTGAAAGCAGCCAGCAGCCTGACTTGGGGGGAGATGGGAGGTACTCCCTGCTGTACCACTTTCTCTCATCCTGGGCTCAAAGCGACTTTTTCTCTGACCTTTATCAGGGATCCTGATCCCACTGTGTGAGTCGGGCACCTGTACCCTCCGGGAAGCCATCATTGTGGGCAGCATCATTACCAAGTGCTCCATCCCTGTGCTGCACTCCAGGTGGCGTTGTGGGGGAGGAGGACCACCAGTCTGGTCTACATCCAGATCATCACCGGCACTTGGGTCAGGGGTATCGGGGAGATGGAGTGGGAAAGGAGCTAAGAACAGCCCTGGGTTTGTGGTTTGCTTAAGCCAGGGGCGGTACCACTAGAATACAAGTTTCCTAAGAACCAGGACTCAGTGCCTGGCACTAGGACACTGAGATGAGCAGTCTGAGTTAGAGGCAGGACTCGGGGGTGACCGCATAGAGAAGGTAAATGGAGTCAAGGGAGTGTGGTAAGCTCAGCTGAGTGAGAAGGTGGCCTGAGATGGCCCCCTTAGGAATACCATTGATAAGGACCCGCAGAGGAGCAGAAGGAACAGTACAGAGAGACGTAGACTTTTTTCCAACCTCCCCACCCTACTTCCTTCTCTCTCTAGTGCCGCCATGCTGAAAATTGCCGAGATGGAATACAGCGGTGCCAGCAGCATCTTCCTGCGACTTCTGTTGGACAAGAAGTATGCACTGCCCTACCGGGTGCTGGATGCCCTGGTCTTCCACTTCCTGGGGTTCCGGACGGAGAAGCGTGAACTGCCTGTACTCTGGCACCAGTGCCTCCTGACCTTGGTCCAACGCTACAAGGCAGACCTGGCTGCCGAGCAGAAGGAGGCCCTCCTGGAACTGCTCCGCCTGCAGTCCCATCGGCAGTTGTCCCCTGAGATCAGGCGTGAGCT
The DNA here is from genome assembly GCA_004363575.1 of Solenodon paradoxus. Lineage (NCBI taxonomy): Eukaryota > Metazoa > Chordata > Mammalia > Eulipotyphla > Solenodontidae > Solenodon > Solenodon paradoxus. The sequence continues at coordinate 13,051 of RJWH01005021.1, read as the reverse complement.
CCAGGGTGCTGTCCCCCGAGATGTGGAAGACGTTCCCCTCACCATGGAGTGAGGAAATGGTCACTTGTCTTGGTCCAAGTATTGTGGGAGCAAACCAGGATCCCTATCGATGACTAAAGGTGACACTTAAACAGCTAGAGACCCAGATCAGGGCAGTTAGAGGTCACAGGCACCTGTAGCTTCCTAGTACTTGACAGGGAAGACTGGGTCTCGCTGGTTCCCTTTTCCATTCTGCATCTTCATCCTTGCACCGACTGGGACCTGACTTCAGATTCCACACTCCCGGATTCCCAGAATCCCAGCTGGGGCTTGGAATAAGTACTTCCTCTCGGGCTGTTGTGCCAAGTCACTGGCATATGGATAAAAACCAAGGCAGGTATCAAACTTCTGTGTTTTGCTGTGGTCAGTGGAGAAGCTTTTGCTTTCCTTCTTTAGTTGTCCTGACTAGGAGTGGATTTCTTCCTCAGTTTGCATTGGACCCCTTCCTAGCCTTACATTTGTCTTTCCAGGCTATACCCATCCTGTTAGCCCCTGGGGGGCGGGGGGCGGGGGGGACACACTACCTTCCACAACATTGCCTTTTGGGGAACAGTGCCAGTAGTCAGAAGGCTGTTCAAGGGATGATTTTGTTTTAGCTGTAGATGGCAGAGCTACAGGGGAAAGGCTCTAGAGGAAAGTGGAGATACAGAGGAGAATAAAGTCAGCCTCAGGGATGATCAGAGCTGGGTCACCATCAGACAGGTTCCCTTCCTAATTTTCTTGGCTCATGAAAGCTTTAGACCAGACTTGGTAAATTAGAATTATGCCCATTTTCTTATGGTTCATAAACTAAGAATTTTTACTTTCTTAAGTGGGTAAAAAAGTAAAAGAACAGTATTTTGTGATGGTGGAAATTACATGAAATTCACATTTCAGTGTCCACAAATAAAGTTTTATTGGAGCATAGCCACCCATTCGTACATGTCCTGTGGCTTCTTCCATGCTCCCACCTCATAGTTGAGTGCAGTCCTGTTCTAACTCTTATATTCAGACATATGTGAAATTGTTCCAACCTAATATACTTGGGGACAATTTGATCATAAAGTAAATTTCATGTCTATGTGCAACTTTGTACTTGAGAAACACTGAGTGAAAGAAAACTGTACCCAGCTGACCCAGGCCAGATAAACCCACAAGGTGCACACACCTCAGACCTCTACAGCTACCTCCTGGCTAGACCTGCATCTGGTGTTCTAATTCTCTTTCCACAAGCAAACTTTTCAAAATAAAGCATAGGGCCATATTTACTGCAGTATTTATGTGCTTAACCATTTACTAATGTAAATCAACACTATCTTCATTTCCTCTTCCAAAAAATGCATACTTTTTGAGCATTGTGCCTCAAGCCCCATTTTTCCCATAAGCCTGCGACTTTCATTGTGCAATTTTCAGTGCAGTGATTCTTAGGAACACATGTCACATTACAAAGCAGAACTGTTTCTGGGGCAGACCATACAGCACATAAAAGGTTAAGTGACCCCTGCTTGAGAGCATTGTTTCCAAACCCCTTAGCTCATGCAATCCAGAAATAGCCTGGACCCTTGTGTCCTTAGGAAAGACCTGTATCAACAGGGCTTGCCTCCCTCTCCAGACTGAGGTTGTCACCTCCAGGGCATCCTTGCTTTACCACCCCACCAAGGATGGGGGCAGAGGGCCAAAGGGAGAAGAGGGCGTGCCCCACCCCAGGCTGTAGCAGCTCCTAGGCCACAAAGTTCCTCTAGCCAGTAGCAAAAGGGAGGGATGCAGTAACCACCAGGGTTGCTGCCACTAGTGGGGTAGATGGGATCCACCACACTGTTAGTTGTACTCAATGCAATTAATAAATTAAAACAACCTCTTCCTTCAGCATAACCTCCCTCAATCACACAGGAGAAGCTGGGCAGAAAGCCAAGTGGAGGAATTGGTTGGTTCTGAGCGCTCCCTCTAGGAGCAGCTGTGAGCACCGATTTTGCAGGGCCTCCAAAGTGTACTGAGAGGCGCTGTCTAGACTATTTCCCCTCATACTTGTCTATCAGAACAGCTGAAGTTTCTTCAGAAAGACCCCAGTTCAAATGCAGTAACTCTAAAAGGTGCAACCCTGTGTTAGAAGGCACTGGGGCATTTTGGCAGTTGAGAACATGAGAGCCCCAAACATAAGGGGACCCCATATGCTGGAATACAGAATGCTGGTGCATGTATTTTACCTAGTTCAACTTTGTCTCTGACTAGCCTAGCCCAAGGCCAACTAGAATCGGGAGGAACTGAGCTGGTCAGATGCGGGGGGCGAGGAGGAGGAACCTAAGTAGCCACCCACCCGTGGCTGCTCCGGCCCCTTAGTGCACACTGCAGGCATAGGAAGGGCCCAACCCTTTGCGGGGAGTACGGAGAGGAAGGAGCCCCCTCAGGCTTCAGACATGGCGTGGTTCATAAATGCAGGCAGGGAGGGGGTGGCAAGTGTTCCCTCCTCTGCTCAGTGGCCACTCGAGGGGGCCTCTCCCCGACTACAGGTGGATGGCTGTGACGTCTGTGGGAGTGCTGGTCTGGCTGGGCCCCTGGCTGCTGGAGCCCCTGGGGGCTTTCGGTGCTGGGCTGGAGGTGCTCTGGGCAGCATCCCTGAGGCTCTCCCTGAGCGCAGCTTCAATCTGCTCCTGACAGGCCCGCAGGCAGTCCTGGGAACACGGAGAAGGGTGAGGGGCTGCTGGATGGAACAGAGGAAGGTCCCCATGGAACTAAAGGCCCATTTCCTTCCCCAAAGCATCTGGCGCAGGTACAGGGCAAGCACACCTCCCAGCACACAGGGAAGTCTGCAGAGGTTAGGCCACAGCCCAGCCCCAGGAATAAGCCTTCATTTCTCAGAAACTGGCAAGAGGATGTGGCAAGAGGTTGTGAGAGCAGCCCTGCATCTGACACTAGGTCCCCACCCCCTCTTGGCACACCATTTGGCAAGAAAGGGCACCCAGGGACAGTGCCCTTCAATCCACCAGAGACATTTGTTCTTCAGACCAAGGCAAGAGATAAAAAGCCACAGAAGCTCAAAGGGTGGGGCTCAAGACAGGGAGAGGGGACAAGGTTGGGAATGGACGCCTCCCTCTGCTGGAGGCTCAGGGAATCGCACTGCTCTGCAAATGACAGGCAGCTGCCCAGCACTCACCACTTCGGTGCCAGTGATCCCAGCCAGCAGCTCTGTGAGCTCATCCCCGGATGTGGAGCAGGCACCAAGGCCTTGCACTGCGGCCCCAATACTGCCCGTGGCGATCATGGATGGTGGGTACATGGCAAAGGTGTAATCTTGGAAAGAAAGACAGAACCATGAGGCAAGGAAGGCTTCAAGGCTAACAGCCAGGGTGGGCTTCCTCCTCAAAAAATGCCAGGCCGCGTGGAAGAGCACGGGAAGCACACTGGAAAACCTCAGCAGTAAGTGGTGAGACGGCCGCAAGAGGGGAAAGCAGGGAAAGGCCTCTCCTAGAAAGGGCCGGTTGTATAGGTCAGGTCCAAGGTAGACAAGACGTGACGCAGGTCAGGGGCCAGGGAATGATGAGTCCGTCCCTGGTGTGACCACAAAATAGGTCCAAAGACCTGGGTTCTGCTCCCAAATTACAGAGAGACCATGGGCACTTCTAAGTCCTCTATGTCCTTCCTCCCACCTCTAGAGTCCTCCCATCTCTTAAGAGTCTATGCATTTCTCATTATGTTCTGCTTTTCTGTGCTCAGACTGGGGGCTCACAGGGAATCTCCACAAATACATTTTGAAAGGACTAGAACCCAGTCTCCAAGTTACCACTCACCCTTGCAAGTTTTCTGATTTTCCCGGTGTAGCAAAAATGTGCGTTGGGCTCTTACCTGTAGCACAGAGGGCCAAAAAGGTCTGGGCGTGCTTTTTGACCAAGGCCTGTCGGTCCGCCGGCAGAGAGAGCCGGTGCAGAATCAGAGCCAGGAAATCATGGGCAATCACAGCAGCCAGGTCCCACTTGAGCTTCCCCAGGACCAGCACCTCCCAGTCCTGGAGGGTGAGGGGAAGGGGGGTGGTCAAAGGGGGAAGAAGGAAAGGGAGAGTAAAGCAGAAGTCTCACAGGAAAGGAAGCCCATGAAACTCGAAGGTTAAGACCCCAGTTCTGCTTCTGGGTTTAGGGTCGGGCACTGTGGAGGGCAGAGCTGGAGGCAGAACTACAATCTTTACATGGACTGCCTTTTCATCCTGCGTGGTTATCTCTTGAAGGCTGAAAAATGAGGTCTTCCCCTGACTTCATGCAGGGCTCCGATCATCCCAGCTGCAGAAAAGACTGCAGTGAGTGGCAGATATTATCACCAGATTCACTGCGAACCTGAGGCTCCTGTGGGGTGCAGCAGACTGCTTAATCCCAGGGATTTGTGAAAGGAGAAATCACCACTAGCTTTTCCCCTTACTGTGCATCCCAGACAAATTCACCTTTTGGACAGGAGTGAGCACAAAGCCACGCCTCCTGGGACAGCTGCTGAGCGTCCCCTGAGGTTCCTCAAAGGGATGGTTGCCCAACCCAACCCACATCCCCTTGGTGGGACATTAGGGGTGGGTCTTGAGGTACAGCACCCTGCTCCACACCCTGTAGCTGGAAGCCATAGGGCCCAGTGCCATCTGAGTCTCAGAACAAGCGAAGGCCAAGCCAGATAGACAGGATGGGTGCAGATGATCCCCGAGGGACCAAACCCTTTCCCCACCTACCCAAGCCTACACACACCACCGCTAGGTCCTGGAGGGAGGCTGGGCGCCCCAACCCAATCCACTCATCTGGGGTTCCCAGCCCTGAGTTGCACACATTTAAGATTTCTTCATTGTTTTATCACAGGAAGGAACTCAAGCATCTGACCCCTTACTAAGGCAGAAATGGCAACCCCACCCAACCTCTTCTAGGCTCCCAGCCACAGCTGGCCCTCCATCTAGGTGTCATCCTCCCAAATCAGCCTCAGGCCTCACAGAGCAGCAAAGACAATAGCCAGACCTGGAGCCATTTGGGAGAGAAGCTAGCATTCTACTCCCCATGCTTGTCCTAGTGGCCAAATGCCTAACTCGAGCACCTAGCCTTGAAGGAAACATCTGGAAAGCAATCTGGGCTGCCCTCGGGGGAATCGTGGAATCCTGTGTGAGGACAAGCAGTCATCCTACCCTGTATCTGGGCAACCGCCGAGAATCTCAGCCCTAGCTTGAGAACTTCCATCACATCCCAGGACTAGCCAGACCCCAGATCCTTAACTGCTAGTGCAGTGCTGAGGCAGGACCCTGTCAGGGACACAGCCTTCTCTGCCACACAAGGATCCGAACTGACTGGAGTTCTGAGGTCTCTTCCAACGCTGACCTTCTCCGAAGTCATCTGCAAGCTCCAGCCTCAGCTCGGGTAGGTGTAGGGAAGAATATTGAAAACCAGCTCCCTTACACAAAGACACATATGACCATCCCTATCTTTTCACAAAAAGGAAGTCCCCTTGTACCTTCTAGTCCAAGCCCCTCCAAAAACACCTTGCCTGCTGGCCCTGGAAACCAGCTCCACCTTCTGACTTGCCAGAAACTACCAGATTCATCACAAAGAACTGTGGGGCCTCCCGGATTCCCAACTCCGGCCTCCTACTCCCATCTCAGAGAGCTACTTGGCAGGAAGAGGAATCCTGTTCCTCCACAGGCAGCAGTCGGGGCCCCAGTACCCTGGCCTCCCCGCCAGCCAATCACAGCAGCCTGCATGCTGCCCTCCTCCCAGGAGATGGGGCCCAGAGACTCCTCTCAGGGTCAGAAGACTTGGCGGCCCATAGAGCTAGGTGGAGGAAGGTGCCAGCTCACACACCCTCTCCCCCAGGCCCCCCAGGAGATGATCTGCACACCCTAAATAAACCCCTTCAAGATGCAAGCATCTCCCGGACCTCCTCACCAGTTTCCAAGGGGAAAGAGACCCAGTGAGTCTCCAGCCCTGCCTTGGGAGAGCCCAGCCCGAGTTCCCAGCAAGAGGCCCAGAGAGCCACTTCCCAAACCACAGGAGTGACAGCAGCTCCCCACAGGGTTATGAAAGACCTTGGTCAGAGTGGGCGGGCCGGAGGAGGGGGCATCATTATCACATCGGAAGCAGCTGCAGCCCAGCTCCCAGTCAGTCCCTCAGCTCCAAGCCTTTGGTGAAGGGGGAAAGGGAGAGATGATTCCACCAGGCTGAAGCAGCTGCTCGAGTTACTCAGAAAAGATCAGGCAATGGAGGATTAGGAAGGAGCTGTCTCTTCAGGGACATAAGGGGAAGGAACGAGAATGGGATGAAACGCCTTGGCCCTTCCTTAGCGCATTATCAGAGCCTGGCCTTAATCCACTCGCAGAGGCTTTTCTATCACAAAGTCCACACTAGGATAGAGACTCAAGCAAGGCAGCCCCCTCCCCCACATGAAGCACATTCCACTCCCCCAGTCCAGTGGGGGTGTGCAGGCACGTCCTTCTGCTGCCAATAAATAACTCATGGTGGCTGAGTGCTGTGAGTGTAGACATGCAGTCCGACTAGTTGCTATCTGGGGGAAAGACCAGGAAGGAGTGGCACCCCGGAGAAGGCAGGGGGTGATTTAGTTCAGGCAGGCTGTTCCAGCCTGGACTGGGGCTATCGGCACCATCACACCACAGTGCCCCATCTTTCGTCCAAAAATAAAATTGCCTCTGCTAGCCGTGCACCCTCCCCGGGAGGGCAGACAGTCTCCCAGGTCTCTGCGTTCCCTCTTGTGGTGAGGAGGCAGCGTATGGTGGGCGGGAGGGAATTACGCACCCGCATCTGGCGGGGAGAGACAGCATGGTCAGTGTAGATGCACAGTTTTTCAATGGTCAGGGGCTTAGTCTCGCGCAGCTTGGAGGCTAGCAGCATGCAGACCGAACCCAGGAGCTGCAACTGCGTCTTGCAGGTGGGGACACAGGACAGGTAACGATCCAAGTAGTTCATAGCCAGGGGGAAGACTTCCTCTTCGCAGCGCTGTTCCTCACACACCTGGGGGAGGGGACACAGTCACTTCGAGGTGCTAAGGGGACACTGAAGGGAGGTGTAATGGGGAGCAAAACTGGGAGAGGGGTAAACGTATCCATAATGACACGTACTAATGCAGAGGATGCGCCTTCCCAAGATGACGCCGCTCCCCCCAACTTCCTCTGGATTACCTCCCGGGGAGGGGGAGGGCGGGTGCGCAGAAGCTCCCTTCCTTAAGGAGGAGTCCGAACCGAGACTCCCCTCCCCCACAGCGCCGGGGACGGGGGACGGAAGAGTCACCCGCAGGAGCCGGAGCCGGAGAGCGGAGAGCGGAGACCTCACCCCCTTACCACCACCCGTGCACACACCCAAGGGAAAGGGAGGGGACTCCAGTGGCAGCCTCCCGCACTTTTCATTTCCCTGACTGCCGGAACAGCGCGCGCCACCCCCACCGCCTTCCCCGCCAGAACCCCGCGACGGACACAGGAACAAGCTCTGGGGCGGGGGCGGCCGAGCCCAGGGTTTTCCAGGCGCCCTCTCCCGAGAAGACCGGGCGGGGGAGGGAAGCGGGGGACGCCGAGCTAAGCCGGAGGGGCGAGGATGGCCCTTGTCCCGCTTTCCCGGCCCTAAGAGAGGGTTAGTTAGCCAAACGACTGGCAGGGTCAGGACTGGGGAAGCGAGAACACCATGGAAGCAGCCGGCTGGCGTGCCAAGTGAAAAGACAGGCCCGAGGTGTGGGCCACTGAAGCATCTTGCTGGCTGCTGGGACCAGGATGTCCCGACAAGGCGGTCGCGGGATGTTGGGAGCCGGGACCAGAGGGGCGGCGGGGGAGGGGAGACCCATCCGGGTGGTACCTCCAGCATCCAGTACGCCAGCATCTTCCGCATGTGCGGCTTGATCTCCCTCTGCACGCACTGGAAGTAGGAGGCGCGGGGCACATAGCGCTCCTCCAGGCCGAGCAAGCTCTGCAAGACACGCTGATCCCCCAGCAGCCGCGGGTCTGGCCCGGCCCGGGGCGCGTGCCCGGTGCCCTCACAGCACAGCAGCTCCATACTCTGGCAGCGCACAGGCAGGGCGGGAGTGCGGGCTCGAGGGCCAGAACACAGGCAGAGGGCCGAGAGCACGGAGCGCGGGTCTGGCGCTGGCGCTGGCACTGCGCGGTGGAGCCCCAGTTCGCCCGCCCGCCCGCGCCGGCGCGCGCGAGCCGCTTCCCTGACAGGCGCCCCGCCCCTCGCGACGATGTAGCAACCGTGGAATGCTCGAACGTCGCAACGTCCCAAGGGGCGGGGCCGCCAGAGCCCCAGACGGAAGGGCTGGCGGGCGCTTCCCCCTCCCCCGGGCGGGAGCACCGGTCCGCCGGGCGCGGGCCCGCCGGCTTCCGGGCGCTGCGGGCCTTTCTGACCCCCGAATGGAGAGATCTCTCTTGGCGGTGGGTCTCTTCCCCCCAAAAAAGGCTTCCCGTTCTGCTTCTCTGACTCTAGCCGCCTAGGAACGAACTTTTCTCTAAAGGTTACTCATTCATTCGTCAAACCCTACTTCACCCGCTGCATGCTTTAGGGAATAGAAATGATAATAAAATAGCTAGTTTTTAGTGAACAGTGGTCCCAGCACATAATGTGTGATTACTTATTAAATCCTCACGAAAACGCTTAACTGGGTATTACTTATTTTGCAGATAAGAAAACAAAGCGCAGTATCTATAACAATCATACATCTGACAGTCTGACTCCAGGATCTGCTCCGTACCACTGTCAATCTGATCACCAGGCTAGGAATATCTGCATCACCTGGTTAGAAGGGCAGACTATTCAGGCCCACAACTGAGCAGCTGAATCAAAACCTGCATTTAACAGGATCCCTGGAGATTCTTGTGCATTTGAATGTCAGAAGGGCTGGAATAAATCAGCATATTACAGAAGTACAATCGGGTGGAGAGGCCATGGATTCAAGGCCTCACCTTGTCATTAAATTGGCTGTGTGGCCTTGGACAAGCCCTTAATTCCTCTTAGTTTCTGTTTGAGGAAAACGTGGGCGGTGAAACTAGATCCTCTCTCAAGGAGTTTCTTGCTCAAAGTGTAAAATCTTCCACTTGCCATTCTTTCCTTCCCCCTCCCAAACTTTGGGTTACTTTGTAGTTTTCCCCAGATCTACATTCCACGTGATCAAAAGGCAGCCCACACGCCTATAGTAAGCTCTAAAAGGAAGGAGGCATCGGGGATCTCTGCCTTTACTGGGGTCCTTCCCCAGAGTAACACGAAGAAAGTGAGTTATCAGAGAAATGACACGGCAGAAAAAGAAAATTCTATGCTAATTTTCAATGAATTATTCCTTTATTAATATATTTTATTGTAATTTCCATAACATGGAAATATCCACTTACAGTGTAGGAAGCTTAGAAAATACAGGTAAGCCACAAAATAAAGAGACAATACTTATTTGCAATTTCACCATCCAGCAATAAACCTTTAAAATGTCAATGTTTACTTTTCTAAATTTGTTCCATGAATAAACACATTTTTAAATGAGATTACAAACTGTTTTAAAAAACTTTTCCACTAAAATTTATACTGTTAAGACATTTCCATATCCTTAAATATTCTATATTATTTGTAATGGCTATATATAATGTGCCAATCGGTGAATGTATCACGATGTATTTTACCAAACCTATATTGCTAGAAATTTGTTTTTTGTTCTTTCCTATTAGAAATAATACTGTAAACATATTTTTGTGGTAATTTTTGTGCACACATGATTATTCTAGAAGTGAATTAATTTCTAGAAGTGGAATTTCTCAATCTAAGGTTATGAAACATTCTAAGGCTTTTGATATAATTCTTATTACCAAATTTCCCTGCTGAAAGACTGAACCAATCTAATGAACTAACCTTAGATATCTATTTTTAAAAAAGAAAACACTTTGTCCACTGGAGAGATGAAAGGTGGTTTATCAGTAATAACATATTTTAATTCAATAACTTATGGTGCACGCTGGTGGCTCAGGCATTAAACCAGTATCTGGACATGGATCATGTAAAGCCCAAGAACCTGGGTTTGAGACCTGCTGGGGGGTGCGGGGAGACAACCAAAATAATACTTCCAAAAAAACCAAAACTCTTGTGTTGGTGTGAATATTTGAATGTATCCCATTTGCCTTGTAGGATCTTTATAGTCCTTTTCTTCTGTCTCGAAAAATACAAATATGGGTGTGCCCTGGTACAGTAATCTACCACCTCCAGATGAACACAGTACGTGTGCATCCCAAGGACCCAGGTTCTCGTCCTGGGAGCCAGGGAATACAACTAAGATGAACATCTAGATAAAATAAAATGTTTCTTCCTCTTCTCTCTTCCTGCCTGCCTGCCTGCCTGCCTGCCTCTTCTCAACTTCATTCCTGAGTGCACACTTCCTTTAAAAGCAAATATGAACATGCCCTTGTGACTCAGGTGGCTGAGATGGTGACAGGGGCATAGGCTATGTAAAGCCCAAGTACCTGAAACAAATAAACAACGCTTCTTCCTCCTTTCTCTTCCTTCATGCCTGCCTGCTTCATTCCTGCCTTCCTCATGGAAAAAAAAAAAAGTTTCTTTAGTTAATTAACTAATGCATTGCACTCTTTCAGAAAAAGACAACAGAAAAATAAGAGAACAGTAGATTCAAAATTATAAAGAGTAGGTACAGAGTTAGGGGAAGACAAAAATGTTGAAGCGTGTGGTTTTTAAAATGCAGGGAAACAAAAAGTGTAATTTTTGATATACACAATCAGAAACCAGATCTATCCTGAAGGAAGGTGTCATTCTATTTTCAAATTATTGAGTAGGTCTATTGAGGTTAGAAGATGAGGGGATGAATCACTATTCCTTTATGTTTTATTGAGATATAATTGACATATAACATTGCATTACTTCAGGTGTACAACATGATTTGATATATGTACATAAGTTGACCATTTGAACATGGGTTTGAACTGCCCAGGTCTGCTTACATGGGGATTCTTTCTTTCTTTCCTTCTTTCTTTTAAGGAAAGATACAGACAGAAGGCAAGTAGAAGCAGGCAGACAGGAAGAGAGGAGGAAGCACTTTATTTTTCTTTAGTTGTTCATCTTATTATTCCTGCTAGCCCCAGGATGTGAACCCATGGCCCTGCGATGTATGTGGACTATGCCCAACTGCTACTCCAACAGGGTGTGCCCATTTATCCTTTCTGCTTAGGTTATTTGTTATCTATCTAAAGCCAGCTCAGGTTCAACCTACTCCAGGAAGACTTCCTAGAACCATCCAGCTATGGCAACTACCCTCTGGCCTCCAAACTCCTGTAAATTCCACGGCACATGCCCTGCATTTGGCTGGCTGATTCTGCACCTTCTCCTCTTTCCCTGGTCCCATGTAAGTTCCTGGAAAGGGGAAAACTAACTATATGTACTGGTATCCAACCATGTGTCAGGCACTGGGCAGGGTACTGACAATTCATCACCTGGGCCTCTGAAAATTGCTTTTGGATGAAAAAACTTAAGTACCGTGGAATCAAATAACTTCATGACGGTCTACTTAACGCCTCCAAATTACCCTTTTTAATGCTAGACGGCCTCTCTTGAAGGACAGTGGTTTGTGCTACCTGCCTGTGCCAACTCTGCAGGATCTAGCACAGTTCATGAGAAGCAGAATATTATCCACTCCAACATTTAGCAGAAAGGGAACCCAATGCTCAGAATATCTAAATAATTCGCCCAAGTTCACACAGCTAGTAAGTAGTAGAGGCAGGATTTAACCCAGGTGGTCTGGCTTCAGAGTCTGTGATCTTAACCACTTCATTCAACAGCTTTTGCTGTTGCATCAGTATATATTGATTTATGAGCTGCTGATTTACTGAAGAAGGGGGCTCTTTGAGGGTCACCTGTACCTTGCCCTTGGCAGGGATGGCCAAGCCCAGGGTGTTCATCCGGACCAGTTGTCCTCTAAGGAGGCAGGTGAGCTCTGCTGGGGGCAAAGGCAGACTTCCTGAAAGGTGGCTTATCTGTCTGAGAACTTTGATTGCCTCCATCTCAAAAGAATATGGGTTCCCCTTGTTTTTTCATATAAGGAAAAAAAATAAATAAACAAAGCAGTGACTAGGGCCAATATGGGGAGGAATTTCTGCCTAAGATGCATTCAATTAGAAAAAGCTACTCAGTGAAATGTCAAACTAGAGGAGGGCTCAAAATGGATTGTCCTAGACTAGATGAAAAGCCCCAGGGAGGAAAGCTGAAACACTTTCTTCCTCCTCTCCCTTCTGCCACTCCTCTTCAACACTGTGATGTCCCCTTGGAGAACTGAGGCGGGAAGCAAGGTATGCTGAGTCCCCTCACTCCACAGTTTACATTCTCTGGCTTAGTTACCTTCAGACCCACTGTGACCACAGCGGGAGGCAAGCCAACCTTGGGGTGGGGGAAGGTCCCCTAAATGAACAGGTGGCTGAGTCTCTGGAGTTGGACTTGAGTTCAGCCTGGCAACAAGCCTCTGACTTTGTGAGAGTTATTAGAAACTCTCAGTCTATTTCCTCTTTTATCCAATGAGAATAATAGTCTTAACCCAGAGAGGGGTTCTAAGGACTAAAAAGGCATACAATCTCTCTCCTATGCCTGGTGCGTAGTACACATTCAAAAATATAGTTTCTTCTTTTTCTATCATCATTGTCATCATTATTTTTCCCTCTCTCAAAGAGTACCCTTTCTGTTATGGACATACACCCAGATCCCTTCAGAGAAAAAATAGTAAGTGGCAGAAACCCTCCTCCTGGGATGGCAGCTCTAGCAAGAAAGAAACCACATGCAGATTTCTACAGAAACTAGGATTCCAGGAAAGATTTTGAGGAGATGAGAAAGGATGGGCTCTTTCAGAATGCAAAGAATTTTCTGGTGCACCCATGACTCAGTGGCTAAGGTATAGGACATGTAAAGCCCAAGGATACAGGTTCCAGATCCAGGGTGGGGGAAGGAAAGGAAACCAAAGAAAAGGGGGATGGTGGGGAAAGGGGAGAGAGAGAGACACACACACACAGAGAGAGAGAGAGAGAGAGAGAGAGAGAGAGAGAGAGAGAGAGAGA